>JAANSQ010000732.1:0-19642 GCA_036850885.1 Lepidocyrtinus dapeste | reverse complement strand
TTTTTCTATGGATATACAATAATGCTCATCTATAACTCTTCTTTCCTTCGCATAGAAACGCATTCATCCATCCTTTGAAACAAAAGTACGCTGCTGTTGTTGCTGATGGTGATTTGGTGATGCTCGAATTCCTGCAAAACGTTTCCTTTCCCTAAACATAAGTATTCACATGAATATAAATGAAATGCCCTATAGCTCGAGATTATATCACAGCATGAAAGTAGAAACGGGTAAGTCTACTCTCCCTATTTCGAGAAGAAAATGGATGATTATACTTCTTGGCTCCCATTTTTACCCTTTATAATGGAAACCTCAGCAGAATTCCAGCACGAGGCAGAAACGGGCAGATGAATGCCGAAGTCAATGTACCTTCACAAAGTCACTTCGTATCCTCCTCTCTCACTTAAGGACATACCATCATCCTCCAACATCGCGACACACAAAGTCAGTCCAAGTGAAGCAGAAAAAGCGGTAGAGAATGCAAGTGAACAAACAAACACCAAAGAAAAGACAAGGAATGAATCGCGCATACTTGTCTAGCCTATATGTTCATTCCATCTTTCTAAGGAGCACAGATTTCAGCGCTGTTGCATTCTATACATGGCGCTTCATTCGTTTCTCCACACATTTTCGTATCTCACACTCAAAATAGATGACTCGGAGGTAGAAAAAAAATGTATGGATAAAAATGAGTGGATGAAAGTGAATTTGAGCAATGCTTAAATTGCCATGCATCATGGAAAATAATACAATAGGGAAAAAAATAGGTACATAATATAAGCTTTAGGAGAAGAGAGCAAGTTATTTTATGTGTACACATGTTGCCGATGATGATAATGATGCTGTCTCTTTTAAAAAAGAAATGCCTATTCGATGGACAAGAGACAAGAATATAGCCAAAGAGAGAGAGAGTGAGTGAGTGTGTGTGCATTGCAGCTCAGTGTGCACTCAAAATAATAAACGGATTGCCTTTTTCCATACAATATGAGGGCTCATTAAAACCACAGGTGAGACGATGATAAAGTCCATAACGAGCAAATCTCTCATGGAAAAAAGCTGGTCTGGTCCTACACTACGATCACAACAGGGATAATACCGAAACCAAAAAATCCTTTTATTGCAATGACTTGAAATATAATCCTTCACTCACGTATAAGAGCCCCTCTCGCCCTCTCACCGCTTCATTCCAATTTAATCATTTTCTATTAGTACTGGTCCCTATTGTGAATTCGCTGATGCATGTAAACATGTTCTAAGCGCAAATGTATGGCATTGCTCAAGTGTTCCCTTTCTCACATTCTACTGCCATGTAGCAACAGAGAAGCGTCGAGGGGAAAATGTTCCATGATGAAAAAACTACCTGTGTGCCTAATTGCTACGTACATACTTTACCTCAGGTATTGCAATCTCATCCTCAAGTACGTCAAAAACGTAATAATGTTCGCTCATGTTCCTTTTTAGTTTGCAGTACTTATAATTTCACTCCAGCGCCAGCAACGTTTCTTATTTGAACGACCCTGAAACTCTCATCATCATCATCAGCTACATTATCAGCATATGCCCATACTCCTTTTTTCATACCACACTTAACTGCACACAAAACTGAGTTAGCAAGAGAAAAAACTATGAAGATTCACAGACCATGAATTGTGAAGATGCAGGTTAGTCAAGTGATATAGCTATGCCGTGTACTACATTGTGTACATAAACCATAGTAAGTACAAAAAATAATAAAATTAAATTCACCATCATCATTATCATTCTAATCTCTCCAGTAGATATACATACACACAGGTATATAACAATGGGCTTATTGTTACCGCGAGCCAACTTTTTACTCTTCTTTTTTTTCTTTTTACAGTAAAAAACTGGACTAAAAAGTTATCAAAAAAAAGTTGCATGCTACAACTTTATGGCAATGTTTTGTGTGAGTATGTGGAGTCTTCACAAGGGAACCATTTCTTTCTAGATGAATGATATGAAAAAAAGATGAAGGTTGTTTCTTGCTGCTGGACATTGCGTAATGTAAGCTTACGATTTATATTTTTTGCTACACTTTATACCACACCATCTATATATATATATTGCCTTGGAAGGAAAATGGGAAAAGTTACTATGGGAGTCTCCACATACTTTAAATACTTTACATTAATGTATTAAATGTAGGTACAGAGAAAAGGAGAGTCCCTCAATTCAATCTAATCCTTCACTCATTTTTTATACAGACTTTTTTTACATCATGCATCCAGGTAATTCCTGACTTATTCCGATATGTTCTCTCTTTGAAGGCAAAAATATAAGCTTGAGTATCAAAGTCTCAATTGACTGACAGTCCCAATAAAAACAGAGGTGTTATTGCCTATTGTTGTAAAAGTCTTTTCATTATTATTATGATGTACTTTTATGAAGAAAAGTAAAGTCAACTTTTTATTATTTAAGGGGAATTATGCCAAGCCACGAATAAAACTCAGGACTTGAATGTGACTGTACCAGTTCACTTGAAGTTTTTTCATGGAATCAGATCTGCCCATTTGCATATTTTATATGAACAAAGTACGCCACAGATGGAGGCTTAAGATTAAGTCAAATACATTCTACATGAGGAGGTAAATCTCGTCTTAAAAAGTAAAAGCGTCTGTAAGTATATGCATACTTTTCTCAACACATAAAAGGTCTTCATAAACCCAATAGCAAAAAAAAAATCAAAAGTAAGTTTCGAGTTTTAAGAACATGAAATACGACATTTCTTGAAATAGAGGATATCGAGGGTATTTGACCTTCCCTGTTCCTTCGCCCTATTGCTCTTTCGCTGTCTCCACAAAAGCATTTTAAAACTCCATAAGTTACGTGACGTGGCTCTATATACTGTTGCTCCATCCATTACATCTCTTTCGTTTTTCTTCTTGTTACACAATAACAACTTCTGTTCCAATCGCATCTTCTTAGAACTTAAAAAAGTGTAGAGCTCCTGCATTGCTCAATCTTATGCATAAATACATACGAAAGCAGGGAAGGTGGAGTACTCTACTCTACTATAAGACTATTTTTTCGAAACACAAGCAAGAAATTATTTTCTCTTTAAAATCTAAGCTCTATTTTCAAACTCTTTTACTTACGAGGAGGGAAACGGGAGTAAACTATAAGGAAAATGGACTTTAACATTACACAAGACATGTCAAAGTCACACAGTACAGTACAATATGGCTCTTATTTTCCTTATATTATCTATAGAAACTAATATACTAAATATGTATGTTTTTTTAGAACATTCTGTTTGAGTGCGCCTCACTTTATTCCTTAGCTACTGTTTTATAAAAATAAGGCTTTGTGTTATGTACCCAGATCATCTAAAAAGGAGCAGATCTCAAGATCTGTTTTTGCTTCTGAGCTCATGTGGCTCTTGGTTATCTCTCCTGCCTGCCGCCTATGGCCTGCCCTGCTTTTCATTAAAACTTGAGTCTGTGTCTCCTTTTCTCTTTTCACTTGAAAATTATAGCATGATCAAGTTTAAGTCACACAGCAAACCTCCACTCGATGAAAAAATTTGCTTTGGAGGAGAGAGACTAAAAACTTACTACCAACCATAGCGAGTGGAACGATAAAAGCGTGGAATGTTGTAATGTAGTCGGATCTTTCTATATAGAATATGTGCAACAGCTCAGGTCACATTCCAAAGGCAAAGTCATGAAAAGTAGGTACGCCTCAAGAGAGAGAGAGTATCATTCCAATGGCTGTAGTGATTATCATCCTTGATGACATAAATGCATAAATAAGGGATATTTCCAACTAGGATATTTTTTGAGAAAGTTATTTCATGAATGCTATCTTCATTAAAATAAATAACAGTTTTATCAATCCAAGCTCCTCTTAAATTGAGCAATGATACCAAAACCAAATGACTTTTTGATAACTGTAACGAAGGCACAGAAGGAGCCATTTTATACTAATTTTCAATTATAAAAGGTACATTAAAACTAATATTTTTCAATAATAAAAATCCTCTTCGTAGTGACATTGCTTACATTTTTTGACTCACTGTTTTTCTCTTTCAACTTCACATACAAATCGCAGCTGCGACCATTATTCTTGGATGATTCACCCCAGGAAAATTTAATTATCAAGGAACAAAGTCAACGTAGGTACTTACTAATTTGGTAAAAACAATTTTGTCGTAAAGTGTTAATGTACCTTTGAAAACAAGTTGAAGACAATGTTAATCATCAATATCATCATCACTAAAACTATATTATTCTTTTGTCTATTTTTGCATGTTCCTATATAACATCAAATCCATGAATTAACGAAATCAATAGGCAATAAGGGATAGACTATATGAAACGCTTTGCAGTACTCGCTTATAGTTTCCAAGAAAGTAAGAAAAGTCCTGAGGTATAAAATAAATGCATGTATTTAGTTAGATTCAATAATATCTAGCTATTCCACTGTACCTATTTTGGAAAAAGAAGAGGTGTGTATATACGTATACACTTGGTATCATCATCATCATGATCACCATCATCTTTTTATGATCATGCATCATGGAACGTTTTCGCGAAAATAGGCCAGGCTCGAAGAGAGAAAAGAAGGGCACGACGACGGAGGGCTTAAAATAAATTCGTATGCAAAGAAAAGACTCTGACTAAAAGTGAGTGTGAGTCTACATGGGTTTTTGTTTTGGAACCGTATAAAATACAAATCTCGCCAAAATATTTTTACTACCAACCAAACCAGAAGGCGCAGCCAAAAGGCAACATTTTCGTTAAAGTCAAGTACCAAGAAGACACACACGTACACTTACAAAAACCTATTATGAGTATATCCTTATCACAAAAATATAAAAATGCAAAGTGAGTCCAACGTATGTACTAACGAACGACGGGTGTACTAAAAATGAGCCACCTAAAGATCACATGTACCAGCTAAAGCCTTTACGCATATTATGGCTTTCGTGGAAGATCTAGGTAAAATACGCTTTCGGCATATAAATATATTTAGAAATTGAAGCCTCTAGCATCTCATATAGACATTTAAGTAGGGTTCTATTATTCTAAGCTCGGTTTTTTTTCACTAGAAAAGTTTTACAATAATGTGCAGATGTTTACATACAAAAAACCAGGCTAGGTTTTGCTTTATATTTTTTCGATATCGTATTAAGGTGTTTAGGCAAAGTAATAGATTAAATCACTTTAGTTTGATCACATCATCAACATGAGCTACAGAGAGCAAAAGGCATACAGCTACCAAATATGTAAGCCTTTAGACAAGGCATTAATACCTCCACTACTCCATCCAACCAAGCCTCCTTTTCTGCTAAACTCTGTAAGTATGAAGTACTTAAACAAAAACGACGCAGAAATAAGTTGCACATACCATAGCAAAAGTTAAAACTCAGCAGCTCCAGAAAACAACATGACAGCGAGAGAGCAAAAATAAATGCATAGAAAAGTACGAGAGCATGCAACAGCTAGCTTTTTTCATTTACTCGTTTTTTATTTTTTTTACAAGGCTCCTCCGTCCGTTGCTTTCGTACCTCGCTTTCAGCCTGCGAATATTTTACACATCCTTTCCAAGTCACAATGTGACTTTGCACTGGCATGGAATGGATGGAAAAATGTAGAGATATGGAGAGAAGAGGTAAGGAATAACCTCGGCATCTTTTTTTTGCCTGTAGGAGGCTGCTCAAAAAAAATCACTACGATGAAACAGGCACCTTTTTTCCTCCTCACATTTTTTCTTGACTCACTTGAGTTGCTTGCTTGTGCAGAAATTTTACCTTATGAATCCTATTAAACCTAACGTGTGGTACTGAGTTTAACCAGTGAAACAGATTGAGTTATACTTGCAGTCATTATTATTATAATCGTGGAGTTTTTTTTACATGATGATGATGATGCTTTCGTAATGAGCAAAAGTGTAGTCAAGTCCATGTATGCCTATACTGTTGCCTGTAAGGATCATCTTCACACGGGTAGACGATGTTCCATATAATACTCAATTTTTATCCTTTTTATCTTTTACCATTACGCCATATGCCACTAGCTTTGCCACACCAAGATAAAACACCCTATAATTGTTGCTTTGATGATGGATGAGATTTTTAAGGAAATTTAATTTTCGCGATCCTTAAATTGTCCCACTGGAGAAATGGAATAGGTACTGCGTGTTCAGAATGATTGAATTGATTTTTAATGCAATATGTGATTCTTATTGTTGCTAAAATAGGTACCTTTTAAAGTTTTTTTTATAACAGAAACATTTGGAATACTTACCAGTTTTTGTTGATTTTGGCCACAATGTTTCCCCGTCTTAATTGAATTTCACACGCATGCGTAAGTTTCATCACAGACGTCCAAAAAGTGCACTAATTTCCGTTATCAAGTTTGAAAAAATATAATTGTTTCTGTTTTCACTCGGTCTATGATCTTCTAAAGCCCTGATTCCTTTGTTTCCTATTTAGTTTTATAAGCACTTGGGTTGTTCCTTAGAAAAATTAGTCTCACTAACGTAAAGAGGCTTAAAAAATTGCTCTCGTTTGTCCTAACTTTTGTTTTAAACTTTCGATTTAATGTTTGTTGACTACAATACGTATAAAGTTTTTTTCTTTTTAAATTCGCCTAGTGTTCGCGCCTTTGGAATATGATTGTTTACTTTCCTTTGCTGTATGACTAGAGAAAACACGAAGCAACTTATTGACTTTTTTTAGTTGTATTAAACTATTCATAAATTGGACGATGTTTCAGGCACAATAAAAAATGTTCTCTATAAACCATTGAACATCTTGGATACCTGTGTTCCCTTCTTGTTTTTTCAAAACTGAACCCTTTCTCAACTAAAAAACTTTTCATATAAATCTACATTGCAAAAAGTTCACCGTCGTCCTTGACCTTTTCCGCACTCGTTGGCCCGCTGAAGTCCATGAAGACTTTACGGGAAGACATTTATCGTATCTGCATACAAACAAAAAATATTATGTAAATGAATTATTTAACACTTATCGTTTCAACACTACTTGCTACAATAGAAGATACTTGGAGGGATTCAACTTTTTTTGCTACTTTGAAAATTTTCACTTTTCTTGTGTGTATTTTCTCTATTGAGTGAACAGAGGCAAAATCAAAGCACGTTTTCTTCTTTAGCTTACTCATAACAGGGAACACAACTTGAAGTTAAATCATCTCCTTTGTAAAGTAAATCTATCAAGGAAAAACATTTTTAAATGCACGAAACGAAGAATGAAATCAGATATCCCGAAAACTGTCTCTTCTAATTTCCGGTGAAAATAGGAAAGAAATGGAGAGTTTATTAAACATGATGACTGGAAGAAGGTCAATTTTGAAATATTTATTTATGTATGTATATTTCGTTTGAAAATGAAATTAATTAGTGAGATGATTGAATTTATTTAAAGGGGAAAATACGAGAACACTATAGAAAAGTAAAGGTTATATAGGAGTAAATGAATCTACTATATTATAATTATTACATTTGCTGAGCACACAGATTCTCTCTCTCCCTCTCTTGCTTCTCTTCAGTCAGAGAAGATGAATACGAATTAAGGTAGATGTGAAAAATTATATACCTAAAGAGCAGCAAGAGCGATATATCAGGAGCAGCAAGCTCAGCACACAAAACACACTGGGTACGATGCTGTGAATGATTTACAGAAACGAGTCTTGTCTGATAATAGATATAAGGAGACTGGAAAAGAGTATTTTGTTGACGAAGGATTTTGTGTGAAGGATATTTGGTCCCTCCCTGTTTCGTGCCTTTCAGGGGCCACAAAAAACGGGCAGGCCAGCCAGCCAGGCTACATCACAGATACATGATATTACTTTAAGGAAAAACATTGAGCACTCACATCATAACTCTGCACCATACATTTTCAACTCTTTTGCTTTTGGATCTTCCAAAAAAAATGTGTGGATACATACACTATAGTGCTGTATCATAGTTGAGGTTCCATATTCCATACGAGTTTCTAGTGTATGGGGGCTGTTGCCTTAATGCTAGCTCGTAATTTCTTGCCTGGCTCTGGTTTTGCCTCTTCCCTTAGGATACCACTCTGCCATCATCAATATTATTATTACAGCGTTTCTATATTCCATTCCACTAAATCCATTCTTTACATACACATGGACGTGTGTGCACTTGTATTATGGTCCTGTGCAAAAACCCTGTGTCTTACTCGCATCATCATCATAGAATCAAGCTCTTCTCTACTTTTAGGTTTTCCAAATAAACCTGAAACCTACATGTAGTGATGCTGCTGAAGTGCAAAGTTTTATCCCTTTTTTCCTTATGTGGATTCCTTACATGATCATTACGTTGACAGACTGAAATGCAAAGCACGTAGACGCTTAGAGTACTCATAATGAAACATCCATTTTATTCCGCAAGTAAAGGCCTTCCCATAAATAATTAAAATAGTATCCTTATCCATAGAAAACGAGATTCTCCATCGCTTCTGTTGCGGTGGTGGCACTATGATGGTGGGTATGAATAGGTAGTTCAGCCCAGCCATAAATGATGGAATTGAAGCAGAAATGGCTAGAGAGGAGACAAGTAGGAAAACCTAAGGGCATCGGCATATCACGAATAATGATAACTTTTTATAAGGATGCCTATCTCTTCACTTCATGGTAGAGTCAACAAAAATGATAAAAAAATGAATGGTATATAGTGAAGGAGGAGGACAACGAGACAGGATGAAGTGCTTTTATAAAAGGGAGAGAGGGAGAGAAAGATTTTTATGGAATGAATATCATCATCATCGTCATATAATCACATCTAAAGTTCAACCTTTACTATACATGGATAAAAGTGGAATAAGGCTTGAAGTTAGTAGGAAAAAGCGGCATTATGGATTTGTCAAGTTGACTTTGTACTTTTTTTCAAGAGAATTGTAATGAGCTGAGAGTGTAAAATAGAAGCAAGTACAAATTACTTATCCCTATTTATTCCTTTATGATTTCATGTCTACCTGCGTAATACAATAACACCTTTTTCCTTCCTTTTCTCTTCGCAACATAATAAGTCACTAAAAATATGAGCAATATTTTTTTAGGATGTATGGGTTACACACACGCTGCTGCCATGTAGGTATAGTCTTTGTACGATAATAAAAAAAAATGATTATGAACACTATAGAAAATAGAGGATAAAGGAGTGAATAAGACGATGGTATTCCCTAAACATTCTGCTGGAACCTTTTTTGACTTTACTACTATCTGGAGAAGGAAAGGTAGTACAAGGAATAATAATAAAATGGACTTATGTCGTAATCATCCAAATCATCATCATATCATCGTGCGTTTGGAATAATGTGAAACCATAATTTTTTTTTGCGTTTTCGTCCCAACAGCACTTCATGAATTTCTCATCGTCATCTTTTCATGATCACATGTGAATGTGAAGAAATACAAAGTTTGCTAATGGCTTTACTCACACAAAGTATATTGTCTGATTTACCTGGACTAATAGAATACGTAACGCAATATCTTTTCTCTTTTCCTGTGTAGTCTTATCATCTCTTTCTGAAAAATGTTTGGTAGGATTTTTAGGTTCACCTTCAAATCATTCAGATTTTGTGAAAATACTCAGTACCTTTTATCTACTTATCTACCACTGACACGGTTCCTTTTAATATTGCTCGTGCGAGCAAATGGACAAAAAGCAGTAAGAATATAAACGATATGCTCGTTTCGGTTTGGATTACTCATTGTTCATGGAACTAGCCTTAATGAGGGCTTACATGTAGGCAGTGTCGTTATAAACTCATTAAGAAATTTTTGTTTAAGGAAATAA
The DNA here is from genome assembly GCA_036850885.1 of Lepidocyrtinus dapeste. NCBI lineage: Eukaryota > Metazoa > Arthropoda > Collembola > Entomobryomorpha > Entomobryidae > Lepidocyrtinus > Lepidocyrtinus dapeste. Next base: position 9,838 of record JAANSQ010000732.1, on the reverse strand, counting down.
GTACTGAATATTTGATAAATCTCTGTGAGCCTTTGTAGCTCATTTTAATGACCAGCGTAATCTTAAAAGCGTTTCTTTGGAATGAAATAATCGTATGAGAGAGTACACTAGTTCTATTAAAACTAGCTTTGTTTAATGCCCTATGCCCTGTTTTCCAGCAATTAAATTCAGGGTTGCGCCACGACGAAATCACCATTCATTAAAGATATTACATGCTTTAAAAGGGCTGGGAGGAAAAAAAGGGGTGGCTCGGCCAGGCTTTGAAAATTGTTAGATCTGCTGAGATTTTTGAATGGAATATTTCGAAGGAAGAAGGAGAGAATATATTTGGCTCCAGGTATTAATCCTTGTGCGATGGTGGTCTTTGAGATGTACAGGATGACGAACGATAGGCTTATTCTACTGCACTATCCCTACATTCCATCTTGCATGCTCATCAAATAGATACTTTTTCAAGATTACGATAATTTACGTCGTTTATTTCGCTCGTATCTTGTCATGAAATGATATTCAGCAGGTAAGAAATGGAAAAGGGCATCTACATAGGACACTATAATATACAATTCCTTTTTTAAACTATTGAAATCTGGACATTTGCGTAACACGACAAAAATGATTCAGTCTTCATTGTCAACTTGGACTTGATTTTCATGATCATAGTGCTTGACTGCCATGCCATAGACCAACTCAATTCTCACAATTATTCTTGAGCATTTTAAGGAAGACAAAACAATAGCGAGGACGCAACATGTAGGAACATTATATTATCGTGAACAGGAGTTGAGCTTAAGATAAAAGAAAAGTCTACCCTTCTTCAATACTCCATACCTTCTTTACAGCTCATATAAAACAAGAGCATGAAAATATTCTAGGCAAACAAAAGCCAAGGCTAATTATAGTTTAACCTGATTAGCAAGTTAATGAGCTAAAATTTTAACTACACTTAACTTACTAAACCATTACCGCACAATTTAGCTCATTTTCGTGAGCATAATGACGGTATAAGTTTATGTACCTTTTTGCTTAAGTTCAAAGTAAAGACAAGGCTATATGGAAAAATAATATTATTTTTCGTTGCTTTCAAGTGACGACACTATGCTATGTGTTATTTGATATACTTAAGTACTTTTATCCATGTTTCATTATCCCTTACCTGCAAACAGTACACAATAAGCCTCATTTTAAAACGGAAAAGACGAGACGTAAATTAGTGCTCATGTGATGCCTAATTACTTCATGGACCTTCCTGTAGCTCATATGAGTCAAGTGCAGATATGTACTTGTTTGTGCAGAACAGTCCTTGCTCATTCGTGTGTCTTGGAGTTCTAAAACATATTTATAATTTCCATTTGAGTAAAATGGATTATGCTTTTCTTTAGCGTACCCACCAAAGTTCAATTTCTATTCAATATATTGCATCACCATTACTACAATTATTTCGATATAAGCTTCACTACATTTGCCCTTTGTAGCTCCTTAGCGAAAAAAATTTTCAAGTGCTAAAAACTAGAGTACACACATACGTACAAGTACACATTATACGCGTTCTGATATTGTTTTATAATGGCATAATGTGCTAACCTACACACCCATCGTGGCGTCCTCCAAGAGACTACACTCCATTGTGGAGCGAAATATGCAAAAGTAAAATAAATTGAATAAAGGGAGATGAGATGATCACGATATTGATAATGATATAGCGAAAAGGAGATTTTCTATTGTGGGGAAGATTTTTTTATTCCTTATGCTTTAGCAAAAATGGAGAGCCTCAAGGGTTTGACCACTTACATTCCATGAAAAAAATTAAGCTTCACACATTATTCTGAGATCTGCCTACGAACAAAGTAATTTTGGATAGCACTTTGATATACCTACTAGCCTCCTGTTTAGCTCTTTCTTAGGCGAAAAAAAGTACCAGTAAAATAAAGTTTTAAGCTCAAGTGTATGGGCTGACTTGACTTTTGGTACATGGATGATCATAATGTGGATGATGATGATGAGCAACAGAAAAGAGCTTTAGCTTCACGAGAAAAAAATATTTATTATGCAGAGGAAGAAGACAGAGAGATGTGAAATACCCTTGAAAAAATCTTTGCAAAGTTAAAAGTACAAAATATTTTTTTCGTACCTTTCCATGCTCATTTAAGTACGACTCTGGCGCTAAGCACGTCATCTTTATACTACACGAGATGAATGTGTAGATATGACTGACTGTGGTTGTTTGGTCTAGCTCACCTTACGATCTGCTTCTCTCCTCTGAGCCTAAATATTTTTTAAAACCTACATAAGTACTTCTATTGAAAATATGAACGTTTTGTTTGATGGAAATATTATGATTATTTTATTATTATGCACATTCATGATCCTCTCCACCACTCTCAGTACTAGCATAAGAACGTGATTGTATTTCTGTTTTATGGTGATATGCCATGTCGTCAGTACTTTTTTTATCCAATAACTTTTGAATACTTACTGCTGGAACAAAACCTTTTCTGTATTTTCTGTATTTTCCATGGAATCTCTGACTTTGCACTTTTAAAAAACTGTACTTGTTTCAAGGCAGTTCATGTAGTACTTGGATTGTTTATTTGGCTGAGCCTGAAAAACGGTGCGAGAAGGAATTTTTTTACGTCGCATTTTTTTTCAATTGTAGACTTTGCCTAATGTTTACCTTAGGAATAATATGATTGGGCGTGTAGGCGTACATTGCTTATCTATGTACTCTCAGAGATTCATATTTTCTTCAGCTCTGCCTTTTTTCCATGTTTTGAGTGGAATACAATGTTATCACTGGTATATATGCATTGTTATGCTAATAGCGTATAGTTGTTGATGAGCCCTTGTAAACCATTTTTTCCAATTTTCTGGACTGAAAACTGTTTAAATACAGTCATGAGCGTGATTGGAATTCTATGTTTTCTTTAGGATAAACCTCAAGGACTATTCCGTAAAGTTGTGATGGATGAGATGTTTCTCCCCATCTAAATTGAAAATCAGCGTTGGGAATGTACTCGAGTATGAGAGAACCTTTGTAAAATCAATAATTAAAAGTTCTTCTTCCTTGATTCATACCAGCGTTTTTTTTAATAAAGTTTTCAAACTGTATATTTATATTTGAGAGCTGAGTGATAATGTTGTATTTGTTCATTTGAGAGTAGCATTTCCGAGCCAAAAGTAAACAAAATTTTTAAATACGCCAGTATCAGCATCTTCCCTTGGTTCTTAAAACTCCATCCTGTTCCATTGGGAATGTTGAGTACATTCATGCTGGAGACTGAAGATGGCAACGACTGTACGCTGAAGGAAAAAATGGCATTGGCTCACTTGCTACATGAGTAGGCGCCACAGGTGCATTGTCAAGGACAGTGTTAACACTATCCTCTATCTACCTTGATTTCTGCGATAACAACGTAAGCGTGAACTACAACAACTCTTGAATTCCCACAGTGAACAAGAAATCTATGCTGTGTGCACCATAAGATTTAACTAAATGACTAATGTTTTTCAGTTACTCTTATGGTGCACGCGCCAATGCTCTTATGGAGTCTGGTGCAAAAAAGCCGCATAGGTCGTCAATCGTCATAGCTTTAGTTGCAATTCCTTCTTATGCCTTCTTCCTTTCGCAAATCTTGACCAGGCTTTTGAATGAACTAAAAATTCATTCCAACTTTACCAAAAGAACAAGTCACACTTTAAAAACATGGTTATGATCATAGTTTCCGAAATTACTAGCCATATTGAATTAGGTATACTTGTGATAATAATGGCTAAACAAAGGAACAATTGATCATTAAACTGAATGACGGTAGTGACAAAACACACTTGCATAACCCAATCCTGCACTAGTAACTTCATTTTGAAGGCGATGTCTATGTCGACAATTATAGAAATAAATGAAATAATAAAATAGTAATGGCAGAAAAAAATTTCAATTACGACGATCGTTAAAATACTCAAGGTTGACGAGCATTAAATTATTTAATTATTAGATACATGAATTTGAGTAAGCCTGTGTACATTTATTCATCAATAAATCATGCTTTAAATCTGTATGAAGAGATTTATGCTTCAAAACGTTGAATAATAAACATGCCTCCTCCATGCCTGTATTTGACTTTGCTAGACGTTTGCTCCACTTACATGGGATAATTGCTTCTTTCTGCGACCTTTCTAATTTATTTTGTCCTGTTTCTGACCCCTGCAGGTATTTTCACCCCTTAAATCAATTTGTCCAGCAGGCATGATCCTGACATTCTGACTTAAATTTTAATCGTTCGGTATCATGCAATTTACTAGACCTAAAAATATATGAATCATGTTCAACGTCGCATTAACATAAAAGACCTCTAACTATCAACTTCAAGTATAAATGCTTATATATTCGGTGCTTTTTTATCGTTGATGAGGGCTAATAAATTTTGATTTACTTTGATTTTTACTTTTCCTCGTAGTGCCTACAATACTCCACATTTCAATTTCAATACCAGTAATGATGTTCATGATGTAAAGTTAAGTAAACTCATCTATTGAATTTCAATTATGTATCTGATACCTTAGAAAAAGTCAATCAGAATTTTTCGTAAGAAAAATAGGTAACTGGAAATGCTACTGGAAACTTTTAGTTTGACTATGTACATGAATCTAAACAAGAACGTTTCATCATACTGAAGAATCCTGTAGACAGTGTAGACTACTAAAAACGTGATTCCCTAGTAATGATGTTCATGATGTAAAGTTAAGTAAACCCATCTATTGAATTCTAATATGTATATAGCTGATACCTTAGAAAAAGTCAATCAGAATTTTTTGTAAGAAAAATACGTAACTGGAAATGTTACTGGAAACTTTTAGTACATGAATCAAAACAAGAGCGTTTCATCATACTGAAGAATCCTGTAGACAGTGTAGACTACTAAATACGAGATTCCTAAATCAAATTAGCCGAATGAAGTCCTCAAAGTGAGATACCTAATTGAATTACCGAACCAAACTATACCAATAATAACAACGTGTCTAGCAAAATATGTATAATCCAATCTAATCAGGCATGTCTTTTCCAATTTGCTCCAATACTTGTACGTGAATCTCTACGTAACATGCGCTAGAATTTCTTTCTTTTGATTGCTACTACAGTTGAAGGTGATGGAATCCCAGCTAAAATTTCAGCATATTGCGAATCTCGTTCATCAAAAAAAATCACGAAACTTATTGTCACAAATCTACTACTTACTTACCTAGGTTTACATGTGTGGAAACGAATTTGGTATTTTAGGGCACATTGGTTTAGGAATGCTAACCATTTATTAACTAGTTTAGGAGTTGAGACTGAAAGAGACCTTTTTGTTGCTGCGCACTTTTATAGCTTCAACTTTTCGACAATATTACTGGCTTCCTCCGTAATTTCATCAGAAAAGCGTATATTCAAGGACACGTACTACATTAGTCAAAGTACCTTTCAAATAAAGCCCAAACTAATTTTCGAGAATCAGTCTGTTTTATTGTCTTCATAGATTCACACCATTCCGAACCCAAAAGTAATTTTTGTTGCAACTAATTTCACGTCAATTATCAAGTAGTTTGAAAAAGTTAATTAAAAGCTTGTGAAATAGATTCATGGAACCGTCAGAATACGCAATCACCATTTTCTAGCTTTCTCCCGGACCACGTCCAACCAAAATCTAGTGTTTGTTGTGACAAGTGCCCATTATTAAAAATGATGTGAAATTCATTTCACTTGTCGTCACAAGAAGAACAGCGGAAAACAAGAGAGTGACAGCGTACAAGCTTACATCCGCTTTGTCATCGTTCACCCCTTTCACCTATCTTTCTTCCTATCTCCACCATTACATACATCAAATATGCCACGCGGTTCCAGCAACAATAATGACAAAATTTTGCGAAGTAATTCGTCAATGCGGCCGTCATCTACAAAGCATAACTCGGCTACTGCAGCTACAGCAGCATCAACGGAAGATACATCATCATCAGGTGAAAATTCTCAAGGCTTTTTAGCTCGTCTCCAGTCCCCCGAAGCGGTTGAATACATGAGATATTTTGTGCTGCTTAATTCTCTCTTTATCCTTTTTGCAATGAGCCTGCCGTATATGACCTCCATGTGGAAAGCGTTCGAGTAAAATTAAAACACGTCCAAGTGGGAGTAAACTAAAAGAAAATAGAACAAAATTTTCTCTTTGTATACATCGTTAAATAATTATGAAAGAAAGGCGTATTTTATAATTACTAGCATTGCTGACATTTTAGAATCGGTTAATGAGCTTCCGTTTTCATTCATCAACTCATTAATCCACAACAAATACTACAAAAGGAGACGACGGCACATTAGTCCATGTCTATTTTTCCCGTTCGTTTCGTTCGAGTCAAAAGCCTTTTCTTCATTTCGCTAATCATTAATTTTTGTTTGGGAATTCGGATGAAACACTCACTGTCATCATGGCTATCATCATTCTATTCAAATGTGTAGTGGCATTTTCCGTTTTTTTCTGGTACGGAGCAGGAATTATGCGTTTGGTAAATGAGTATTTTCACTCTCAGTTCCGAAGGCATTTGGAAGAAGAGTACAAGCAGCACCCGGAGATGAGAAATTTCGAGGTGGATGTTGTTCAAAATGACATTATGAGCAGGAGGTTTGAGGCAGTGAAAGGTAGCGGCACCTTTTCTGACGTAGGATCCTCTTCAACTGAATATTATGAAGATGGCGATGGGTTTCTGGAAAAAGAGCAATTTATGAGGGGAAATAGGTACATGAACGGAAATGACAATCTTAAAAAACGAAGCGGGAGAAGTGATAGTAAAATGAGTGAATTGGACAGAACAGCGGTGGAAGGAAGAGAACAGAATGATCATTACAATTCCAGGCGAAAGTCTTCTCCAAGTGGTGGACATGAACGTGATCAGAAGCCACAATCGAAAGAAGATACAACAACTACTACTCCAACAGCAATTGAAGAAGAATGGGTTGTAGAGCTTGCAGAAGAAGAAGTGGTTCATGTCGACAAAATCCAGGAGAATGTTGAAAATGTTCTACCAAAGATTCAAGAGCCTTCCTATGAAAGACAATTTAATGGTAAGGGTAGTAGTATCCGTGATGATTCGTCTTTTAACCACTACCATACTCCTTCTTCCTGTGGCAGTTGGGAACAACATAATTCTGAATTAAAGAGAGATACAAAATCAGCAAATTTTTTAAAGGACCACGATCCAACTCATTTATATTTGGATGATCATGAGTATTGCAACGCGGTTACTGATGAAAGCACAGCGTGCCCCGATTATGATACTTCAGAGTCAAATTATTATCATAGGGTTAGCGATGGTAAAAGGTATGAGGAAGCGCCACAGCCACATCAAAATGCGGAGGAGAATGAGGACGCATATGCAGCCTTTCACAAGTATGTCGATGAAATAACTCAGATGAAGGAGAACGATGGAAAAAAGTTTGGAGGCGGGTATGCTGACTCCACAATATTTGATTCAAAGTCCACTTGTGACGCTACCACATCATACACAGATTCATCATCCTCTGCCTTTATTTATCCCTTGGTAATTGCTGCAGCCACAATCATGGTCAAACTTTGGTTTTTATCTTGTTTCTCATCTTCTTGATTTAATTAAAGTCCAGTTCTTGATTCTCAAAGTGTGCTCATTTGTTTCATCATTTCCATTAAAATTATTTTCATATGCACAAAGATTCATTAGTTTTTGTATCAAAACTTCACCTCACATTTCAAAGGATAAACAATGAGAGAGACCTTTGCGTTAGAATCTGCCTTGATTAAGGATAAACCAATTATTATTTATTATTAAGGTTTTTTAGAAAAAAAATTATGTTGTTGTTTTTCATCAACGTAGCATCGCGTTAGGCAATGTGGTTCCGCACGGCCCGCTTATATGAAATCTAAGTTTAGGAACAAAAATTGTTTAACATAATCTTAGAGAAATATTTTCACAAAATAATATCGTGTTCATTTCTTACTGAAAGCTGTTTGTTGCAGTAGTTCTTTCCAAGTTGAATTCAGCCACTGGGATGCCTTTAGTAGCAACCATTGGACCAAATTCATTCGCTGGATCTACAACCGAGGAAGTTCCAATTACGAGGCAAAAGTCGCATTCATTGAGCCACTCATCTAAAAAATAAATACGACACATATTTTCAAAACAACCCTGGTGCAGGAGTAGGAACTTGAATAAAAAAATGTGCATGTTTTTGACACTTACAACATTGCTTCATGTGATTGTCTGAAGGGTCTTCGTCAAACCAAATAATAAAAGGTCTGAGAAGTCCACCACACCCTTCAATTTTACATCTTGGAAGTAGTATGTTCTGGAATAGCTGCATCTTCAGTACCTTCTTCCGGTGAACTAATAATAAGCAATTCAACTACAATGTATTAAACTTTTTATTTGGCCGGAAAATATATAGATGAATTGCTTTCTCAACTCACCCCTTTCCTAATAATGCTGGGCATATGGGACTGTCATAGTTTTCCCTTACATCGTTGCACTTCATGCACTGTGTCTTGAACAAGGTTCCATGCAACTCAATCACACTTTTTGAACCAGCTTTTGAGTGTAACTCATCAATATTTTGGGTGATTATCACAAATTTTTTGCCAGTTTTTTCAAACTTCTTTTCTACTTCTGCTAGGCATAGGTGACCCTTTGAAGAAATTACAAAATCTTCTTCAAACAACACACATAATTTAAGAAACTTACAAAATTACATGAATACCTGATTTGGTTCCTTTTTTAAAACTATTTCTCTCCGGTAGTGATAGAATTCCCACACCAGAGACGGATTTTCTTTGAATTTAGACAAGGAAGCTAAACTCTGTACAGTAAATCCTCTCCAGTAGCCTCCCTTCCCCCGGAAAGTTGGAATACCGGACTCTGCTGAAATTCCAGCTCCTGTTACTGCCACTACAAATTTGGATTTTTCAAAGACTTTCTTGAATTCAGAAATATCCTCGGAAGGGAGGTCGCATGCGAGGTTTTCATCGCTAGCTGTCGACATTTTGTATGATCAGTCAGAGATTCAGAAGCGTTTAGCCAACTTTGTACCACTACTCAGATTTAGTTGGTATGTTTTCAATTTATATCAATCTCGACTCATTATCGCTTTGCTTACACACTGTAAATCATAACCATACTTTTAGGATTGACACACAGCATTGTTTTCATGTCGTGCATTGCATTCACTCAATATTCTACGTTCCATGTTTACTCATTCATATTTCAACTTCCTTTCTTATGCTAAAAGCTAAACTAAACTTTCTAATCTGTGATCTATCACTATAGCTGTGTATTGATATCAGCTATATTTGTCCAACTGGGCGGATATAAAATTTAGTTATCCTGTCTAATATTAAGGTTCACAACTATTTTAATGATTTCTACTGTATGGGTAAATAAATAGGAAACAAAAGTGTATTCACCAATCACACATTAATAGTGTTTCTACTAATTACGTTTTAATCCACGTTTGTCTCTTATCCTTTCACTTGGAATCAGAATATCACTCAAAAAATGCTGGCACGTATATCCTAAAATTTAATGCAAGTTTGGATTCCTCAAATTACATTACTTGGGCCGAAATATTCAACAGCGGTATGAAGAGCACGAGGTTATGTTATGTACAAATGTAAGTGCTACCAAATTTTTTATAAACTAAATGCAATGCAACAAAACTGTTTCTATTAATATTGTTTAGAAAACTTGATATACTGTAGTTATTAATATCACTTAACAATATTAACATGCAATGCATTTTTAAAATGTCTGAGTAATTTCGGAGTTATGATTCTCCTACTCATTCTACCAC
>JAANSQ010000731.1:0-19645 GCA_036850885.1 Lepidocyrtinus dapeste | reverse complement strand
TTTAATGCCTCGTTGATTCTTATTCTCCTTAACTTCAGTGAGCTCCTCATGTTTCCCATTTTACAGGAAAAGTTTTACTCGGAAATGTTTGAAATGTTAGAATTAGGGAGCGAGGTTTTCGCATTAAAGGGCTGATATGGATTAAAGGAAGTGGTAACTTCAAATCCTTCGAGGAGGCCTTTGAGGCTGAGGCTCTGCGGTATTATCTAACACCAATTTTTTACCGACCTTCACGAGTCCGCATTCTACGGAAGCCTTCTATTCGAGCTTTGGACTAAAATGTAAAATGCTTTCAGCCATGCCTCGCGATTCAAATATTACATTAGGTGCATATTGAAATGGCACTTGAACCTGAACCTTTACAAAGGAACCTTGAGAGGAGATGAGTGCAATAATCGTCTAATGAATTTCCATTATGGTAATGTGAAGGTCCCATCTTTCTCAGTTTTTTTTTCGCTGAGTATAGCGCACTTAGGCAAAAGCACTCACGGGAATAACGTGGGAATGAGCCATTTATCATTGTTATTACTTACTTTGCAAGAGAGTGAGAGTATCATTCTTGCCAGTTAGGCAAATACTGGAGAATAAATATAACTCTCTCCAGCTACTTCCTTTCCATTAGAGTTTTGCGAAAAATTCCAGTTTCCACTCCCTGACTCTGCTGCTATGCTGGAAACGCTGGGATGTGGAATGAATTTTTAGGAATTTACTTGCATCATGTTGCTACGCTGTAGGTTTGCTTCAGAAGGTGTGAATGGAAGCCGTGGCAAGCGAAAAGCTTATTTCCAGCTCATATTACTTTTTCCAGGTTTTTGTGAGATTTTCATGTACACAACTTTGTTTGCAAAATTGCAAAAATGTTAACGATATGGAGGATGAATAAAAGTGTGTGTGTGTAGTTTCACCAGTCCTTTGCTTAGGGCAAATTACAGTAATTTCGCGAAATTGCTAATTACACACGGAGGTTGAACAATGTCATTAGGCAATGCTCTTCAGGAGCAAAGGGAGATTAATGCATGAGCTCTCAGTAACAAGCTAATTAATTCCTGTCTTGATTAATCTCTTGTATTCAGCTTAGGCTTCAAACTATTACAAAGTCTGGCAAACTATTTAGTATTAATTCTGCATCACTGCATACATCTAGCTGGGAGTAAGAAAGTCTACCAACTGTAGTCTCTGGTTGCCCCTAACATGAATCCAAGTAAATGGAGTATAGCTTTAACAAGCAAAACTTTAGTTTCTTTCTGAAAGTTTGGCAAAAGAAAAGGAAAGGATGCCGCAGTAGTAGTAATTAGCCTTGAATAAAGCATTAGACTCTGTGGCAGGAAGACAGGATTCAAGAGATGAAATGTACTGATTTAGATGAATGGAGTTCTCTTTACCGTTTCAATTTCACAAGTCATTTGCCTCCTGGTCCTGGCTTAGGCTTCTGTGTTCACTACATCATCCAAAGTAAACACCACTATTTTTCTTCATTTTTCTGCGGTAATTTTGGAACAGAAGAAGATGATGATCAAAGGCTTGCCAAAGCTTACACAATTATGACGCAGATCACTCAAGTCATAAGCTATTTTGTACGCTATGTGCACAACATATTTTATGCAAAAGGCTATAAAACTGTAACAAAATGATATTTTTATGGTAAATGTGTCATACCAGAGTTACACTACCAGCTACGTTTTCATAACTTTTTATAGGATAAGTATAAAAACTAAAGGCTCTTACGTTTTATAAATAACGTCACATGATCTAAGGAAGTATTCTACATTGTTCATGAATAAGAAGTGGGTTGTTTATGGCATGAAAGAATTCCCTAACGCATAATTTTCTTAATCAGTTTTCTTGTCCTGCCCTTTACTTATCACATAGACTCTGTGTAATCTTGTTAGGAGAGGTTGGATTAAAATGGGAAGAAAGGAAGACTAAGCTTTGTTAAGACGATGATGGGAGTACACAATAGGAATTATAATGACTTCCTGGATCTAACATTCTTAGTGTATCCTTACGAGCATAAAAATGTAGCATCTTCTTTTCCATGTTTCCTTATGGCTTAGACTAAAAATTAATGTGAATGAAGTTTGGAGCAGCTTTTCGTCTGAAGCTAAAGGTTGCACTTCCTGGTTTAGGCTGGCGAGATTAGGACACACATGAATATATTATGGCGTACTTTTTTCAGAATTATAAAATGTTTTTGAATATTTTATCAGGTTTACCAAGTCAACACGGGGAAATTCCTCTGCCGGGATAAGTATTACGGGCGGAAGCTTACAGTGGATGGATTCAAAGAAGGGATTTACCAGTTTCTACATAACGGAAATAGGCTAAGGACGGATGCAATTCTCCCCCTAGTGGAAAAGCTGGAAGGATTGAAGGAGACGTTGTCAAGTTTGGATACTTATCGATTCTACACAAGTTCTTTATTGTTGTCATACGAAGGATTGGATCCTGAGCTGCATGGAGATCCGGAGGAACAACAAATGATGATTTCCGAAGATGAAGGAAACCACGAACAAGATGAGAACTCCACAACAGGGAGTAATATCAGCGATCCTGTGGAGACCACAAGTACTCCAGTGTTAACAGGGAGGTGTACCATTCCTACATCAAAATCTGTGGATTTCCACTCCACCTCAGTTTCTCCAAAAAGTACAAATACACAGGCTCCTACTCCTCCAACGAGTTTTAGCGCTGATAACATATCAAGTCTCTCTAGAGATGAGGAGTTTACTGTTTCCGTTGGCAAAGAGGAGGGGAAGACTATAGGAAATGATAACACTCCCAGTACCCCCAGTACTACACCAACTGCCAACTGCCTCCCTAGTGAATCTGTCGCGGTTTGCGTCATAGACTTTGCTCACGCAACCCATTCCAGCTTGGGATGCTACTCTAAGGAACATGAAGGACCGGATAACGGTTATATTTTTGGTATCTCCAATTTGATCAAGGTGCTTCGTCAAATTTATGAAGAGGAGTGTACCTGATAATCCCACTTAAACTATTCATGATTAGACTCTCTAGTGCTTGTAGAATTAAAACGGAAACGGAAGCATATTCAAAGTAAATAGTTGAAGTATTGATGGTTTCTGAACGTAACCAAAAAACCTGATTTAGTTACCTGACCGCACATAAAAATCTTGAAAAAGTGTGTATGTTGTTCTATTCTCTTCAATCACTTCAAAGTCGTTATTAGTCACAAGAGTTCGGCATAACTGAAAAGGAATGAATCGTGAATGTAAATTTGAGACTGGAATTATGTAACCTGAAATAGAATCTGACGAAAGTACCTGTTCGTTTGGGAGTTTAAATTTTCTTTTCGAAAGTCTTCTTAACTCGTTTTCTAAATCCAATTTTTGGGGTAAGTCTAACTAGATCTGCAGAGATTCTTATTCTACATTGCTTGCATAAAATAACATTGTTTATGCTAAAATTTTATTTTTGAATTTGTTTCATAGGTTGGGTGAATGACCTCATATAGGACAGTATAGAACCTTTTCCTTCAGATTTTCCTCATTGCATTTAAAGTACAAGGTAAGCTATCACGTATTTTAATGTTTAATTTAATCAAGATTTTAGCGAAAAATACAAAAATAATTTATAACTTTCAAAATATTTTTTCAGACATGGTTAACTTGACCTGACCACAGCATTTATGAATAATAAGGTCATTTTCTGCCACATGATTATACCTAAATCTAATAAATCCAAGAAAGTATTGGTGGTCCAAACGATGAACTTCCTATACGTGTTATGTAAAATAAAATATGGTGGCATCTACTTGAACAAGAAATTTAACTGTTTGACATTTTAACTTTATTGATTGATTAATTTTTCTTCTTTCGAGAATTTATGTACTTTAATGAAATTCAAAGTAATTAAATCAACTGAAACAAGAACTTAAAACAATTTATGAAATCTTTGTAATTATAATTATCAAGTTATAAAATTTCAGTGTAAAACTTAAATTAAAATTGCCTCAAAGGTCAAAAAATTAAATAAATGTAATCTTCAATTTTTGAATGACTTATATGAGTACTTGTTATGATGATAAAACTATTAGAATTTCAAAATGAATGAATGGTTAAGTAGTGAGATTGATTGTAATTAGATAGGGATAAATAAATAATAAGCGAACTCCCTAAATCTTGATAGTTTGATTTCGAGGTAGTGTGTGTTATTGCGGTAGCTATTTTTTGTACATATTTGGTTCTAAGTCAGTTGTGATATTCTTTAATTTAAATAGTTTACTTGTAAATCGTCTAGTGAGTATATAAGATAGTTTATTTAAAATCCTTTTTAATGTTTAAATAAATCCTTTGTTTTGAAGACTGAAATAAATGTGAAAATGAAAAATGAGAGAAAACTGTTGCCTTATCTTAAATATTCACCGTCGTTACCATGGTCAAGTCAAGACCTATACCGGAAGCATTACAACCAAGAACCAAGGCTATCTTAAATTTAAAGCGTTTTAATAAATGTGGACTATTTAGAAGCATGTGTTGAATGTCATCTTTAGACATCTTATAATATGAAAATACACCTTCACAAATTTTAATTATGCACAATAGCTATGATTTTAACTTAAATATTACCCGGCGAAAACATGGTATTGTCTAGTCTAGAAATCTGCTTTATCGCAATCTCAAATCAGGACAACAACGAATCGGAACTTATAAGCTAGGTCAAACGCTGCCCTTCTCTTGTTAAACACGTAAATTAAAAGTTTTATCTGCTGAATGTTGACCACACGTGGATCGTATGTATATCCATCATTTCCGTTTACGTCATATTTACTACCGAACTCACTATAAAAAGCTAAAACTGATCGAATCCTTGGCAAAACAATCTCAGACCTTTGAATGACCAAAACTACCAATAATTTTCCCCAGGATGATGAATCAAGATACCTTGAAGTGGTTTAAAATTCATCTTGCGTGGACTTATTACACTGGCGGCAGCCTATTTCGTTGGGAACGGAAAACAAAACCGAAGAACTACAAAGAAGCATTTGGTTGGCTAACTTCCTCTTCTTCGAAAGGAAGTCGTTGGATACGCTTCATTTGGCATTTTAGGTTTGGAATCGGTTGGATTTGGACTGCATTTTTAACACTTCGCTTGATCTACGTGTGCGTATTAGGACGTATCAACATACCCCATTTGATTGACTACCCGGGTTTGGATAACGACTTACTATTCCGCGCAAACCATCGCACTTAGCGTTTTCCTAAAACATGAGGAAATGTGCCTGCTTTTCAATTCGATCCAAGGATTTGGACAGAAACACTTCAGACAAGATTTGCAGAGTAATTATTTTCTAAAGTCTCTGACTATCTAAATATATTTTGAACAGTTGAATGTAACGAAGAAATTCATTCAATGTTTTTTCATAAGAAAACTCCACCGGAAGCCAGAAGCAGTCGCATCATTTCATAGTTTTAATCATTTTACTTACACCATTTTACTCAGCGGTGCTGTCCTTACTGTTTCTGATCTCTCCTTGCGCTCCTCAGTACATGTACTCAATCGGTGTCAGTTTGGAGTACATGTGACCTTGACACCACCAAGCACAGTTATCATACTCGACTGTTCTTTTACCTACTTGAAAACATTGTAGCGTCCCAGGGATACTCCAATACTGTTTCTTTACTCATCATTCTTGTTGTCGCAGTGATGAGCATAATTGACTACATGAGAACAATTAGGTAATCGTACATGAATTCCAGACGTGTAAAATCTTACAACTGATTTTTTTACCGGGAAAATTTCCCGGATTTCCGGGATCCGGTCTGGCTGTTCCGAACTTTTTACATGTCTGCATAAATTCAATATTAAGTTGCATTATCATTATTTTCATGATTGACCTGATTTTTTGCTAACTTTTGCAGCAACCATCTTAAGCTACTTATGAACTATAAAGGAAGGCGACTAGAACGAGCAATTAATCAGCACTGCCTTCTTTACCGACAGCTTCAACATCTAGTCAAAATATTTAATGAATGTTTCGAGGATTATTTCTTGCCCGTCATGTTCATTTGCCATGCAACCGTAGTAATTACTTCCTTGATTACACTGATTGAATTCAGGAATGCCATTCATTTTCTGGAGCTATTGAAATACATTTTTCTTCTCGTGAGTTCCTTAGCCATGGATTACATTGTAATGGAATATGGCAGTAGAACAGTGACTATATCAAAATCCATCAAGAGCCAAAGGAAGAAAATGCAGTACTTTCAAAGACACCCTTATCTAAACAAATTTGATAAGTCTTGTCCCATCATCAAATTTTACGCTAAACCTTCATTGGAAATTGGTAGAAATAGGTTTTCTATCTTCATGCGGTTTGTTCTCCAGAGAACTTTATTTTTTGTAGTGTATTTTAGGAGAATGGCTATCGAATAAGAGAAAGTGTAACGATTTATCATGTCATAGTTATCAGATATTTTTAACGTAAATTGTAAACTAGAACCACTTGATTGGTTAGTTCATGTCGTAGATCCTTTACGTAAATACACGGGATGTACACGCGTATGTAAATTATTAATTGATTAGCATATTATTGAATTATATATTACTGAGCAAAGACAAGGACACGTGGGTTATTAAAAACTTGTCCACGTATTGATTGATAACCTATCCAAATAGCAAAAGTAGACTCGGAGAGAGCATTATAGATGAAAGACCAGTGTAATTTATGAGTTTAGAATCGAATGAACTATTTGTTTATTTGAAAGCCAATTTGACAATCCATCCACATATGTGGAATTAGTGATGTGCCAGAGATTAGTAGCTTGATTTGGTTTCTAAATAGATAAACTTCATTGTCGAAGTGTGTAAAGATTTCCGGGCTCATCATAAGCTGGTTTTCAAGACATTTTTAAATTTGATCGATAATGGTAGACATTCGAATAAACTATTTGTTTATTTGAAAGCCAATTTGACAATCCATCCACGTATTTGGAATTAAAAGTGTGCCGTAGATTAGTAGCTTGATTTGGTTTCTAAATAGATAAACTGCAATGTCGAAGTGTGTAAAGATTTCCGGGCTAATCATAAGCTGGTTTTCAAGACATTTTTAAATTTGATCGATAATGGTAGACAATAATACTTTAGCCTTGTTTCGCCTCCACCTAAAATGGACTCAATGCACAGGGAGTGGATTATTCTGTTGGAAAGAGGGTTCAAAAGCCAAAAACAAATTGGGAGCGTCGTTTGGTTTGCTTAGATCATCAAAGGGATCCCCTTTGACATACTTCATTTGGAATGTTCGGTTTTGCCTGATCTGGATTTGGTGTGGGATTTTAACAATTCGTTTACTTTACGTCTGTGCATTAGGCTGTGTCAGAATATCTCATTTAATTGATTACATTGTTTGGATAACTGTTTATTACTCCATAGCCACAATTACATTAAACGTCTTTCTTAAAAGTGAAGAAATGTGCCTGCTTTTCAATTCAGTCATAGGGTATGGAGAACGTCATTTTGGAGTTCCACAAGGTAAGGTAATCACTAAGCCACGTACAAGAAATAATTAAAGTAAATCGATTAAAAATTACTTTGCAGAAAAATCTAGAAGACACCGGAAGCAATTGCATCGATACATTAATTGGATGATCATGCTTTCACCATTTTACTCAGCGGGGCTCTCTTTAATGTTCTGGCTTTCACCTTGTGCGCCCCAGTATATTTATTCAATTGTATCCGAAAGGTGTACCTTGACCTCATCCTCAGAAATCCCCACGTCAGCCAGTTTGCATGACTTCTGGACTCGCTTTTTCTTTTACCTTATTGAAAGTCTCCTAGAATCTCATGGATTTTTCAATTCCGTGACGCTCCTCGCAGTCGTTCTTTTCACTGTAGTCGGAATCATAGACAACATGAAATTGATAAGGTATATTACAAACATTCTACTAATTCGTCATAATATTTTGTCTTAATTCAAAGTGCAAGTTTAGAATTTTAATTTTGCAGTGCTCGTATGAAAAAACTAAAGTGGCATCGGTACCATGGACGAGGATTCGAAGGATTAATATTCAAATACAGTATACTGTACAGACAGCTTCAACTTTTAGTTAAATTATTTAATGAATGTTTTGAGGATTATTTTATGCCAGTTATGTTCGTTTGTCATGCGACATTGGTCATCACATCTTTAACCACGATTATACAATTCAGAGATGCTATGCATTTTCTGGAGTTAAGCAAGTACACCTACATCCTCGTCATTGCTTTAATTATGGATATCATTGTGATGGAATATGGCAGTCGAACGGTGACAATATCCAAAGCAATTAAGGGTCAATGTGAGAAAAATACAATACTTTCAGAGGCACCCTTATCTAAACAAATTTGATAAGTCTTGCCCCATCATTAAATTTTATGCTAGACCTTCATTGGAAATCGGGCGAAATCGGTTTGCCATCTTCATGCGGTTTGTTCTCCAGAGAACATTATTTTTTGTAGTGTATTTTAGAAAAATGGAAATCGTTTTGGAGTCATAGTTACAGTAACATTAACAAGATTAAAAAATTCCATGATTAATAATTGAAATTCCGTGATTGAAGCGAAATTTTAGCTCTAATTTCGATCCAATGAGGTAATTAGTTGCCAAGTTCATTCCGTTGAAATTAAATAGGTACAACTGGTGGATCTAATATTCATAAGACAAGCCAAAATAATTTTGCAATATCATTTGTTCATTTGTAACGCTTGTTCTCCTAAAAACCGTTCATGTGTAATACTGTGATACATGTACCACGTTTGTCCTGTCCAGTCCAAATATAGATGGACACCTCTGAAAGAAGAATTCAGGTATTATTCGCGGTAGTAAAATTATTAGGCAAATTTCTGGTTAAAATCGTTTCGTTACGTTTAATAATTTGTTTTTTACTACCATCTACTTTCCATCGACTAACATTTGATGCAACAGAGTTTCCCAAATAATTTTCATATTTCTGCGAAAATACAATAAATATAATCCATCCAAGGGAAAGCATGACAATATATTACCCATCGACTTTATTTCCTGATTTGATTAGCACATTAGCACCTTTACAGTAGCTGACAAACTTGATTTTTCATCAAATCTAGAATCTAAAACATTCTCACGTTTCCCCTCCTTGCGAATATCATAAACTTCTGTAAATTCTGTAATTCTATCGAAGGATACAACTATTCTCGATAAAATTCAACCATAGTTGCTTTAACAATGCGAGTTATAATAGTTTAATATAGTTTCCAAAGATCTACTAATTTTCACTTAATTGATCACGCCAAGGTTTCCAACAACTTATTTGACGAACGTTATCCCCGCTTCTTTGCTAATGGTAAGGCTACGTCGGTTTATAAAACTCTTGTGACCCGCCCTTTCTCAAAAACAAGTTTGAAAATACAGAAAACCGCCATCTATAGCTCTACATTAACTTTTATATTTACTTCCGGTTAATCGGCTTCATTCTAGCCTTCTAGGGTTCTAGAGTACAGGTATAATATAATAACTGCAATAATTAATCTTACAATAATTATAAATATAGCATATATTTACATTTTAGTATAATTTTAGAAGGAAATTATGCCTTATTTTTTTAATTTTGAAACTCCTTGATCTCCTTAGAGTTTGCCACTGTAAACTGTTTCTCATTTTCAGATAAGATATCGTCCTTGGAAGCCATTTGAGAATCACAGTATTTTTTTAAAAGTTACTTTTCATTTCAGAGAATGCTGACAGTTGAACCGTTGAACGTGAACCATGAGTGGCTTTTGCAGACGTGCTTCGTTGTTTAGTTATCTGAGGAAAGCTACCAAAACTACATATTCTCATCAGAATAATCTCTCAAGATCAATCGATGTATTGGCTAAGGATTTTAAAGGATTTTTTAAGGAATAAATTTACAGACTACAAGTCTACAAGTGAAAAACTCCATTTTGTTTATCAAAATATTCTCTCAATTTTCAACTTTAAGCCTGATTCCTCTGATAACTATCAACACGATATCATATTATGTCATGTAATTGCTAGGATATTGCGATAAGTCTGAAACTTGAAAATTTTAGATATTCAATAAGCTAGAATGACATTGAACGTGATACATAAATTTTTAAATTTACGTACCTCTGACCTTATCTTAATCTTAAAGTGACACTAGCTACGTGGTTCTATACACGCTACCCTTCCAAATTATTTTTTATTATGTTATTATATACGTTATAATTTGGCATACTAATAAAGAGCTTCTAATATCATTTGCTTTAGCGAAAAATTATTACGAAGAGACGGGAGTGCTGGCGGGTGAAGAATGCGTGTGTGAGTAGGCCACTCCGGCGTAGCCATTGATGGTAATGTCGTGTTCGGAAATGAAGGCAGGGATCTGAATCTGAAATGGTTCGATGGACTGATAGAGCTCCTCGAGTCCAGCGACGTTATGCAGCTTGAGCTTGATTGCGGGCGCCATGAATGTAGTGAACCACCAGCAAAGCACCTGAGAGAACACAAAGACACAAATTAGGAGAAATTAAATTTACTCGAGTGACGTAAGATACTAAAATAAAAGGGATCCTCTGGGATACAGTGTGAGTGAGAAATATACGGACAAATAAATTAAGTGTTCCGTTTCCTGACAAAATACTAAAGTCACGTAAGCAAAGTCACGAAGCATTCTGGCACGAAACATACCAAAAAGCAAATTGGTTAGAGTATACCTTCACCGGATAATTCGTTAGGGATAAATGGGAGGTTTACATGTAAATCGCTAAATGAAGGGAGCTACTCAAATCCTCCTCGTTTTACTACTGTTTACCAGTTGGATTGTCTAAAAAGCGCTTTTGTGTAAATGTAAAGCGGCAATCAGCAGAGCGTACATGATCAAAGACATTTCCTCTCAATTTACATGAAACGAACCTTGTTTGTCCTTGTGACTCTGACTACATGCGCTATATCTGTTTGCCTATTGTCACTTTCAGGATAGGGGATGGATTTCAGATTAAATTTGACTTTCTCTCTTTTCACCTTTTCTTTTGACATTAAAGATGAAAGAGCCATCGTCTTAAATTTCGGCAATATAAACTTACAAGGGAAGTTTAACTTTTGTCAAACGTCGATTTTAATAACCACATGCTTAACTTAGCAAAGAGGTTACTTACTTACTTATTATGAGGTAAATAGCTTTCAAAATATGTAACGCAAACTATTTATGTACTTTTGCCTTTGAAATAAATTGAACTCTGACCTCTCCCTACTTATTGCAGGTACCTGAATAGCAATTCCGAGCTTATTGATCGACTCATTCTCGAGTTTTTGTCCACATGACTCTCTACACTAGAGTGCGAGAGGTTATCTTATCATGTTGACTAAAAATAATATTGAAAACAAATATAGTGATTATCAATCCAATCGCCAATAAACAAAAGTTGTACTTCCCTTGTAAGTCGAAACAATACAGTTGAATTTTCTCTCGCATGTATTTTCTCCATAACACTTTATTTGTATAGCTTGGAGGAAACAAAGAAGGTTCGCTTTTGTGCACCTGTTCTTTTTTTCTTCAAATCAATCTAAATTCCTTTGTCAAAGTCATGTACACGAACAAAAGAAAGAAAAAAACACAGGGTTGGTGGGAGGGTGCCTACGCTTTAGCTAGGTGTTGGTGTGGCATTACAGCGGAATATATTGGTACAATCGTAGAATTTTTTTTGCTGATTCAGAACGGCGTGGTGTCGCATTTGCGTATTACCTTACACAAGGCCTAATCAATTGTAATGTCAGTCAAAAGGTGAGCCTAAAGGAGAACAAACTGACTGAATAAAAGTGACTGACCCAATTCCAAAAATATCGTTCTTGAATCGCATGGCAAAACTACATTTCCTTTTCGGCTTCCCTTTAAGAATTGAACAGTGGGAAAAAGGTGAATAATTTATCCCTCCACCTAAATATTTTTTACTGGTAAATTTTTTCATTTTTAGGTATATTAACCCACTTGCATTGTTTACGATGCAGTGTAAAGGTGGCCAAGTCAAAGTCATGCAAGTTTGTCAATTTCCGTAATGAAAGTGGAGCTTTCTCTTGCTTTCTCTTTGTATTAGGAAGAGAAAAAGTGAAATACTCGCGTCCATGAATTTGCATGCGTGTAATAGGTTAAGTAAGAAATTTCCCAATTTCCTTCAAGTTCCCCTTCTGACATTCCATTAGTTCGGCAAATTATTCATGCCCTTTTCAAGGTTGCTACTAGAACCGCCGTAATAATTCAAAGCTACGAAACAATTTTAATCGAAATGTCTTTGTTTAGGAGTAATACTGCTAGCTTAGCAGGGGACTTTATTGTGAAGTGGGATAATCAAACAAAAGTAAAATTATGGATGGAGTTATAGGAGGGAAAACCATCTAAGAGACAAAGCCCTACTGGAAGGAGATAAATTGGGATCAATATTGGGGAAATGAGAAACGATCGAGGTTATTCTTGGATTTAAAAGTGGAAATCTGTTTGGAGGGTTTCCTGTAGAGAATATAATTACAGAAAATGTTTTCAGTTTCTATATGGTACTCACTTTGGTCCACATGGTCGGATGAACGATGAGCAAGGACTTTAAGTTCTTTTTGAACCTATACTCCATGTTGTCATACACAGCCCGCATCCACTTTAGGCTCGGCCTGTTCTCCCCACCCGTCGCTGTGTGAAAATAGACGACACAATATGGACCGTTAATTTCGTCAAGGAGTCGAACCAGGTACAAAAATGCCTTGTCTAGGTCGAGTGTCTCTGGCCTAAACCATTTTCCAACGACGACCACTAGCTGTCTGCCCCATCTGTCTTGGCCATTACGGAATATACAGCCTGTCCTCTCAATAGAGCTTAGGTCTTCGGATCGGGCTCGTCTTAATATACGTTCTTGTCTGGAAATAAAAAAATAATATATAATTTTCGGCTCTGGCACTTTGGAACAATCTTGTAACTAAGCTAGCCCACCTTTCTTTAGTTTCGATCTCCAGCGCGATATGTCTTTCAGATTCACTTAAAGAAGAAAGGCTCCTTCTCTTCCTCCCATTCACTATGAGCCTCTCCTTATCCACGTCCTCCTTCATCTGGAGAAAGTCCTTGTTCAACTGTTCCATCGCACCGTCTTCCGGGTCGTAGGCGCAGTAATACTCGTCTTCTCCAATGCCACTGTTCACCAAATTCAAGTTGAGGTTTCTAGGGTGATGTGAGAAACTATTGCCTAACGCGTTACTCAAGTTGGNCTAGGGTGATGTGAGAAACTATTGCCTAACGCGTTACTCAAGTTGGTAAGCTGATGTCTTAAATGTCTAGAGCCCGAGCTAGTGGGTTCTTGCGAGTCCTTAACAGAGTTTGAACTGATCTCCGCTGGATTAGAGAATATCCTTATTTTCCTATCCGGGAGCCACGGACTACCTTCCTCATCCCCTATATCCGTCACACACAAACGAACACAAGCGTACTCCTCATGAATCGAATCTCGAGGGAAGTAGCTCACCATCAACGAAGAGTATAATCTAAAGATAAATAAAAAAATATACAGAATTAGGAACATTGACCCATAGCAAACCCTCATATACTAAGTGACTAAGTGTAAGTGCGATCCTTATCGCATCAAAACACAATATTTGCGTCACCTCACAAACAATCATGATAATGGGGAGATATGCACCCAAAATAAAAAATATCAACCTTATAAAACTCCAGCATTATTATGGAGACCATACCTATACACTTTGCTACTGGAGAATTCTAATCCGTACAAATACCCAATCGGTTATTGGTTATTGCGATATAACACGATATCACGAAATTCTCAAACGTACTTCCTTCAATTACTATGATTACTTCAGGTAGTCCACATAGTTTTCGTAATACACTAAATTAATCCATTATTCCATGGCTTGAAGCAAACAAAAATTATAATTTTGGGACATTTACCAATATTTCTGTGGCTCGTCACAGTCACAGATAGACTTGGAACCAAAAACATATTATGCGTCTTAATACCAGAAATAAATCTTAAGCTGTAGAATAGTCAGATAATAGAACACCCTCATTATCATAATGGCATCATCTCTATCTTTATCTTTGGTTTATACTACCCATTAAGTAAAATAATTTAATAGTGTAGCAATTTACATCGTATAATGAGAACACGAAGTGAAATGACGTGTAGTGGAAATAAAAGGAAGCTATTCATCATTCACTAGTTATTACAAGCATTAGCCAAGCTCCTCCAACTCCAAGATGGCTTAGAAGAGAACATGGCATTGGCTTCGCTCCGGCTTATGACTTCAGCTTACGCTTTACGCTTCGCTTGACGCGGTTACTAAATATTCTACTACAGTTGACAGTTTACTGATTAAGAAAAAATGGGCCGATGGCAGTATAATATTTTTTCCAGATGATAAATGTAAAAGTTTTAAATTACTCGTGAGCAATCTGGAATATAAGTGATCGTAAGGAAAAAGTGCACGAAGTCTTTAGGAAAAAATGAGGACAGGACGAGATAAGATATAATGTAAATGGGAAAAACGATCTCGTTCCAATTTCCCAAATATGCAAACTTCAAACATGTAACTTAGAAACAGGACACATCGCGCGTGAAGTCTTGAAGATGCTCATGTTGAAAGAATTTATGGCCTTTGGGTTCACATGACTCTGGAATTTACAGGGAAGTTTCCGAACAAGTTTGTGTTTCATGATGTTTGCCTTTTTAAAAACTTCTCGCTACATTTTCTCTAAGAGGCTATCACTCGCCTTGATAAAAGCACGTTGCAAGGTTTTCAAGGTTCCAAGGTTTATATGAAGAAAGGGACAGACGAGATATGTTGAATATCTTCACCACGTTACCGTTGACTACATAACTTGTTTTGTTAACAAGGTACTTCAAGACAAACTTAAAATATTTATATCATTCTGTCCGTCCTCTGGAATGAAAGTAAATAGCGAAATATATTTTCTCGGCTTGTTCCAGCGCTTCGTTTCAGATTTTCCAAGGTGAGCTGATTCAAATCCTGTTTCATTTTTACCAAAACTCGCTTGAACTCTAAACTCTGTCATATTAATCATAAAATATCTAAATGTATATTTTATTCGTGATTTGGGAATTGCCCGTCGACTCCATTCACTCCATTCCAAAGTCGGGGAAACAGAACTGGGGCAACGTCAGATAACACTTTTGTTCTCATTTTATGCAAAATTTGTTATCAGTCTGATGTTTACATTGGGAGAAGTGCAGACATAAAATTGAGACGGACAGGATCATTATCATTCAAATGAATTATTTTAGCACGTGAGCTCTTCCTAGATAACCTATGATGTATTCACGTTCCCATTTCCTAAATTGCCATTTACAATTTTACACTAAAGCATTCATTGTCCATCTAAATTCTAGGCCAGATGTGAAAAAGACAAGGGAAAATGACTGAATGAAATGCACGTCCTCTGAACTAGGCCCTTTGCATTTGTAACTTTATTGGACATGGCACGTCCCTTAAACCCAGAAAAAAAGCTAGATTGGATTTTGGCAAATTAACGGATAAATCACGTAAACACTCTATTTCCTTCCACCTACGTAAATTACCATAGTTTCATGGTTGTCAGCTTTCATATGGTTAAGAAGGGATAACGTTCAATTCATCTCATGACACGGTCTTTAATCTCAATTTACTTTAAATTTTCATAATCTGATAGACGTAATAACCCTTCCTTGTAATTCCAATTTTCAGCCGGTTTCATGATTCAATCTCGTTTTTCATTTAGACAGAGTGAAAATAAAGCTTACCAGTTTTAAATACGTAACTGATAGTGTATTTCAAAGAAAAATGTCCCTGCACCTAACGCTTTAGAGACTGAGCTAAAATGGTCTATAGTAAAATATATTTTTCATCATGAGCTCAGAAGCTTTTAATTTAAATGAGGTATCATGAGCTATTTGGTAGTCATTTGAAAAAAAGATCATTCAACCTTGACCTCTGACCTCATACGTGGACCGATGTAGCCAAAAGTTATTCAAGTCGTTTCTAGCATGTCAAATACTCATGTAAGAAATTCCATGTCAATTGGTCCACACATACCAGAGTTATTGAATAAACGGACGGACGGACATATCAAAATCAATATTTAGCTTTTCAGTCTCAGCTACGTAGAAAGATGGTATAGTGGGAGGAAGAAAGCATAAGGAAATGACCACATCGACCACTAAGGCAGTACTTCTAAGGTACCTACTCATGTGAACAATGAATCGACCATTTACCATCCACCACAAAAGCCAAAAATTTCTCTAAAAATTCCTCAAGTTGATTCCCCACAGAAGAATAGAACTACTTACTATTTTTAACTTTTAATCATATTTTGTAAAACTACTTTTAAACATTTCCTACTTAAATTCTCCAGATGTCTATTTAACTTCCTAATAAATTTAGGCAAAGACCTCCTACCGTACTTTGTAGTTGGAACTAGAAGTGATTGTAAAAAATTGACTCCTATTTGAATTCCAACACTCCAAGCCTATTTTTTCCATTGAATGTAATCATGTAATGCACTACAAATAAGCTAAAATAAAGAGAAATTCTAAGACGATTATTTTCCCTTGAAACTTCGTTCTCTTCTTATTCTCCTTCAAAGGGAAACTTTCTGTTGTAGTTTGAGCTCTTTGCAAAACTTTTGTTTTACAGTCAACTTCGGTATCCGCTGTGATCATTATTATTATTAAATTTTCTCCAGCCCACGTCATGTCAGACTCTAAGCATACGAAACATTTTAAAAATTGAATATGCTTTTTATTCCAAACAAGATGGTTTTCTTATGTATCCTACAAATCCTACGAATTCCAGCGTTCCAGTAAAATATCTAAGCTCTCCAACTACAAAGTCCAACTGCTCCTGTGTCTTCCTTAGACTGTAAAAATTAAAGTTTAATATATTCATGAAACCTCTCGAGCACCACTAGCTTCTGTTACGATGGCACTAGGAAATTTCCAGATTTTTTTTTACCAGCTCCCAACTCCAGACAAATTGAGATGAGCTGAATATTTTTTTCAATTTAACTCTTGCCACGGCACCGTACACACCAAAACCACATCACAAACGCCTGGAGCAAGTACACCTAAGTTCAACCGACTCATGAGCAATATGACTATGATAAGAATGAAAGTAAACAGGAGCAATATTAAAAACAAGTTTTAAAACGAAAATGAATTGAATTGATCCCAGCGGGCTATTTTGGTCTACTCTTCCTCTCGCTTTTACAGAATGTCCTCCAATCCTCCGAACATGGAATATTTCACTTTGATGCGGAGTAAATGCTGCAAACAGCAAATGGTAATAATGAGGATGACAATGAGATGAAGCCTGGAACAACACTCTTCTCTAGTGACCACTTTGGTACACATTTCGTATGAAAATAACAGTTTCGAATTAGCCATGATGTGAAGCCAAGCCAGTGTGTATTATGGCCAAAAACTCTGGATATAATGGGTTTCCATGGTAGCCAGTTATCTTTAGTCACGGAACGTACATTTTGGAAGCAAATGAGCAATGAAAATGCAAAGAGGATCATTTAAGAAGAAAATTGGCTTAGAATGGATCCAGCGTGCGACATGTGTACAGCGAATTAGATACTTTAGTAATTTTTAAAAAGCCTAGCTTGTCAAGCCACCCATTGTGATCTGTTTCCAAAGGGAATGGATTATGTGCACGTTTTGATAAAGAAATGAAATGAAGCCATAGGATGATGATGTCATTGGTGCAAGTATGATTTACTTAGGGAGTTTACTTAAAACTTAATTAGGAGGGTATGGGGCTTACTGAAATAAGTTTGGGTCGGATACGGTCAGTATGACGAGTCTCGGTGAGGTGTGTCCCTTCTCCAGAAATCTTCTTACAGTCCGGATAGCAACGTTAGCACCCAACTCACAGGGAAATGGGGCGGGTCCGCCTTTATGCAGCACTGGGATGGCGACACAATCCATGTTTTTGTCACATGCTTTCTGGAAAAAGAAAATAAAACCTTTATTCAATTAAAATGTCCGTTGTAACTGCTGGAGAAAATTTGAGACTCACCTCGAGAATACTTTTGTAGCAGGAGAATAGCGCCGTTTCCGCTGCAGTCCTGTATTTCTCGGAGTATCTGGGCGTGACGGTGAGTACCAGATCTCTACATGGAAGATTATGATGACTACTGATCACTCTCGCTTCTCCAGTTCTTATGGATCTTAGTTGGTGTCTAATCTCCGTCAAATATTGTGGTCCAGTACGGGTCAGTATATGCTCCGGGAGGTTATCAATAGTCTCATTCGTGGTCTGCGTGAGTCCATCCACTTGCAACGCGAGAATATCCCCGAACCACAAAGACACCCTGGAGTTCACCACTGGATCCAAGGGAAACGGAGTGGACTCGAAGTTCTTCGTAGGGTTCTCAAAATGCGGCCAACTAGTATTCAAGTTTACATGGCCCAGATCCATCTCTGACCATTTCAACGCACCACTAGGGTCACAGGAGGAGGTCCCTCCATCCTCAATTAGTAGATCATCCATTCCCATATTCTTATTCAAACGATGTTGTATGTAAAATCCCTCCACCAAAATATTTTCCAGATAGTGTCACTGTCACTGGCTACACTCCAAATTTATGCTTGAAATTGCTTCTTCCAACTTTCACCTTATTCCCTCCTATAGTCCTTCCCAAGCATATTTATATCGTCCCGACAAGAGGAAACCTACAAATAAAAAATTCACGGGATATAAATGGACATGTCAAAAGCAGAAAATGTTTCAAAGACTCCATCCAAAAAATATACTTGGTTCAAAAGACAATTTGAAAAATGGCCAAGTTTTGGAGTAGTTCATCCCAAAACTAGGAGTCAACTTTATTGGCCTACTATAAAAAAGTTTAAAACAGAAGCGACACACTGAGAGCCTCTGCCATTCGCATTCATATCACCTGATTTTCCCCTACCCACTCACACTTGATCGTTTGCTTAAACTTTCTCTCTTTAATTTAAAAACTGTTTGGTCCACACTCCACACACTCCATCCTTTCCACTCCACGTTCCAAAGAAAACGTCAAGTCTTGGAAAATAAAGTAATACATAGTTAGGTTGTTCGTGCCTTCACTTCATATTCATAGCACCGGAGGAGGTCTAGGAGCTCTGCTCTGGTTTAGGTTCTGCTTCTGAAGCTTCTGATGGAGAACAAAGCGGAAAACAGATGAAACGAAAGCTCCAGTGGAAACAACCTTGCTTCCGTGACTAACTACGGTTTAATCAAAAGGAACATATTTTCGCCCTGAAGGAAGCTTCTGAAAAGATGAACTTTTTTATAACACATTCCCTCACTCTGATGAGCTGATTATGACCCAATAAAAAGTTTTACAATGTGCATATTGTACTTTGGGATGAGAAAGGCTTAGTTCAAGTACATCATCATCATGTCATCGTGGTGAAAAGTAAGGGAAAACGTAATACTTTTATTTATAGCCCATTACCTTAACTTAGAAGATTGAAATTGAGTTTTTAACTTGCAGGTTAAGCTAAACATGCCCATACCTCGAAAACTTGTTTGTTCTGGGAAAGAATTTTATAATTATAGCCTGATGTGTACTTAAGAGATTTACGGTATGCTGTCTAGAGGCAAGAGATCAAATAGTATCAGGGCCAGTTT
>JAANSQ010000730.1:0-19651 GCA_036850885.1 Lepidocyrtinus dapeste | reverse complement strand
ATTTTGCATAAGCAGATGGAATATTTAAATATTTCATAAAAAATATGAGCAACCTCAGCTAGGTACCAAACCCACTTCCTATCGACTTTAGTTCCTTGAGTTACAATTCGATAATAATATGCGCAAGTATGAATTGATTCCACAATCACTTTATATAAATTTTCATGATAATCAGGCTAAATTCATTGTGAACGGCAAAAGAGATCCATCAATTAGCAAAGGTTCAGCAGCTACGGCCAAATTAATTGTGATGCTAATATGAACAATTTTAAGTTGGAAATGCCGGGAAAAAAGTCCAGCCAAGAGTTCGACGTGACAACTCTGTTAATGTTAATAAATAACAATCATTTGTAGTACAAATGGATGGGGAAAGGAAGGAAATATATTTAAAATTTGGTTAAATAATTTTTGTCTAGTGGTCCTTTCTGTGGATTTATTTCTAGAAAATATTTTAGACGAAATCTACTCTCCAAGAATTAATTTGCCGAATTAGTAAAGTATTTAGTTTGATTAAATTGTCCGCTTGTGAATAGTAGAGACATAGTATGGAAAAACATTATCCATTCAACAATCAAGCTAATAAATTACTTACGTAAACTACTTAAATTTTAGATAATAAGTACCTTTAACATATTTTACTGATGCTACGCAAATTAATTTCCATGAATATCAATCCAGTTTTTTTTAATAAAAAGTAGTGGAAGACTAACAATATCTATCATTTTCTAGATATCTGTCGTGTCATTTTTTAAAATGAACCTTTCCATAAGCTGCGCGGAGTATCAGTTCCATGAAATTAAATAGAATAAAAAATTCCATGTATCCAGAAGCCACAAAATCTGAAATATCTTAAGACTACATACATTAACTGTTGTAAATTGGTTTTCGCAATGGAATCTACGCTAATTGCTGCTAAAGTTATATCATCTGCTAATAACTTTGTCAAATACTGGAAATTCCTAAAATTATTTACATCATGCACCCTCATCCTCTCCAGAAACTCCAGAGCTTGGCTAGACCTTCATAGAATGGTGTCTGAAAAGTGTTTCTTGGGGGAAGATGATACATTGTGTGTAGTCCTCCACACAAATGGCAACCACCATCACAGAATGTACAATCCTTATGATAATATTGCTGATGAGAACTGGGATGAGTGGCGGGCCTCTGGGTTCGAAAACTTTGACATAATCTTCAGGAAATTGTTTCGTTATCGGACAGCAAAGCATGGCGATGATTGCACGATACACTTCCCCAGTGTGGAGAAGGATAACACATACGCTCCGTACTACTTTTATCAGAAGATGAAGACGTACCACGACAACTTGGTGATAACGGCGGATCACGTGATCCTCCCAGTCTCTTTCAAATCTCAGAAGGATATCAAGCTTCCCTTGACAGTTGGGTCTGACGGGAAATTGATCGTGCTGAATGACCAGAACTACGCCATAGCAACTTCATGCTACATGTGTTTCCCACGTACTTCAGATAAGTTGGTCTTCTCCCGTTATGCCATGTTTTACAAGTCGGAGGTTATCCTCGTTTCTACCGGAGACTGTAGAGACTTTAAAACTCGTTTGGAATTCGAGAAAGCTAAAGTAAAACGGTTACAATCAGTTTATTCTCAAATCGCTCGCATAGTCAATACATGGGACGAGTGGAAGGGCATGGTGCACAAGCAGCTTCGGGTTGATGAACGATGTCCTTACGAAATATACAAAATGCGTTACTTAGGGTCGGATCATTTCTCCATGAAGGTTTCTAGCACAGACTGTGTCAAGTACTTGGCCTTGCTGAAAGTAAATGGAACTGGTCAAATGTACCAGCATGAAATATGGAAGGGATACGAACCTCATGAAATACAAGAAGGGGAGATTCCTCAATTCGTCTTCTTCACCCACGGAGCTCAGTTCCATGGGTTGTTCTATACAATTTTTGTGCGAAGAAATAAAGGTCAATTAAATGCCGTGGCGCTGCTCTACCCAATCGACCGTACCGGTTGGGTCCTTCTTACAGTAACGACATTCACGCTCGTTTGGGTTCTTAGAATAACGGGATTTGATGAAAATGCATCGTTTTGGCTATTCGCTACCTCTTTGGAGCAAGGAAATGATGGGAAGACCAGGGTGAACGAGAGCAACTGGCATATCGTCCCGATCTGGATGTTTTTTGTGTTGCTTCTGAGGAACGTATACACCTCCTCCATGTACAGCTACATGACAGAAGAGCCAGAACCTCAGGGACTCCCTTCAACGATGAAAGAGCTGATTTACAACGACTCCATGGCCTTGTACATGACTAGGAAGGAAGAAATGCACTTGAAAAGCATCATCGGATTAGGATATTATTCCTACGATAATTGGAGAAAGCATAAGCGCTTTTATGATGAAATTAATGCAAGGACTAGAGTCGTGGGGAAAGGTGGCTATCAACAAATCTACGAGATTGTCCAGCAAGTGGCGGAGAAGATGGACTGCGACAAAGGTTGGATGGGGATGTACAACTACAAATTAGAATCTAAAGAACGTTTCAGGGAACAAAACTGTTACAACTTTAATCTAGGAGGTTGGGATAGGTTTGCGGTGTTCCAACGCTCAAAAATCGAGCAGGGAGAGGATAGCTTGCTGAAACCATTATTCATGCATTCTCAGCAGTACCGAATACATGAGACCAATGAAGCTCTCAAAAGTACAACATTGCTAATTTGGAAAGCCATTACGCCAAGCTTCTTCAATGGAAAATTTCACTCTGTGCTAGGCGCCATCACCGAAGCAGGCATTGACCTCTTCCAACAAAGATATTGGACTTATGTGAGTCAGAGGTTTGCCTACAATAGCTTTCAAAATGAGGACTTTGTTAAGACAAATGAAGAATACAAAGACTTGGAAGGCTTTCTAATCCCTTGGCTAAAATTAGGGTGTTCTAGGTACAACTACAAACAGTGCGAAATGACCCCAGAGAATTTGAGCAAGACTAAAGTAAAGGATATGTTAGTCATTTGGTTATTCATAGTCACGATGCTTACCCTCTGCACCATACTCTTTCGGTGCGAGGTTTCAAGAAAGCAAGGATTCATAAAAATTACGTGGTACTTACGCAAACTCCGTAAATATCTGAGGGATGTCATGACCTGTAAGATACGCTCTACCTCAAAATAACTTTACATAATAGTGTTTGGGGCAAAGTGAGAAAGTTTAAAATTTTAAAAATTGATTCAAATTATATAATCATAGCGTTCAAAAACAATTCAACTTAAGTATATTACACAACCGAAAATTAATTTACTTAGTGCGGTTTACGTACCAAAAATGGGTGGGTCATTTCTGAATAGAAAATTTGCATGTCATAGTCTAGTAAGTAAATATAGTCTCTAAATTCAAATTCTACGTACTAATTTTAATGATATATAAGGATACTTAAGAAGTAATAACTTCAAGTACCTTAAAATATGTCCTATTCAAATTTGCAACTATGTAATTTCGTATTTGTTTGATTGATTTTTAGGTTTCTCATAAAAACATACTAAAGCTGTTAATAAAATTTGAATATACATGCGTGACTGAGAATGGTTTTAAAAGGTTACGTCATTAATCCCGATCGATTAAAATAAAAATTTATCTGCCCCTAAAGCTAATCCAAAGTGATCAATTTAAACTATATTTCTTCTTCAACTGAAGCTCTTTGGTTTAACCGTATATCTGGATTGTATTGTGTTCATACACAGGTCGGTTGTAAAAGCTTGGAGAAAGCAAGAAAATCAAAAATATGCTTTTTCCTCCAATGATATCTTCCAATGTTCCAATGTACTTGAACGTGCTGAGGGGTAGGCTCTATGCTACTGTATCTGCTCTACTACAACTGCGTGCTACTGCTACTATGTTTACATTTCATGATTTCATTCAAGAGGCAAATGGAAAATTCAAAAACTCAAGTCAAGCATCAACATAACAACAGCAACAATTGTTCATTTGTAAAAGCATCTAAATCTGACCAGAAAGGATTACATAAATTTATCATCATGGGAGACACGCTGCTGTAATTCAATCTTACCTTTAGAAGTTCTACAGAAAATAATTAGCATTTCATTTATTAATATAATTATATTTGAATGTTTTATTATATCTTTAAGGGCAGCAGTGGAGTCGAAGTTGGCCCTGGTGTTAAGTCAGAGTAATGCCTTACTCAATGAAAAATCCAACTTGCCTTTTGCGATCATCAATGTCGATTCGAAACATTCTTGTCAGTACCTCTTCCACGTTGAGGAATCTCCTGGAGGAAGTATAGACTCGCAATCAGTAGGGACAGCTGTAAAGTCTAAATTCGCCGTTGTTATGGGAAACGGATCAATTCTAATATACGATACTATGGTATGGAAAAGTGATTGGCGACCTGTGTGGTTTTATGGTATTGGTCTTATGAAGAATCATTTGTATTTCAAATTTTTATTCAGTTTCGACGGACGATCTGCAAACATCTCAGGGACGATGACCATTTCTTTGAGGGGGTAAACTGGGGAATGATGTTGATGGACTGCATATTGTTTCATTCGAGAAAGCTTGGATACTTTTCCGTTTCTGTAACCCCTCCTTCAGGAAAGCAGGAGAAAAAAATGCCTCCAATGGTGACTCATTCTCGTGATGCTCATTCTGGATTTTGCAAGCCGTGTTTGCTTCCAACTACAAAGACTAGTAGCGTTATGGCATTGATTATTGTTCCCCTTGATCTCGATAAAATTGGAGTTCACATCTTACCCCAAGAGAGGACAGATAATGAACAAGTTACCGAAGTCTATCGCTTGGGAGGGACTTTGATGAGCATGAAGCCCGTACATTGTGTATCTGATGAGTTGACAACAACTGCAACTCTTGCCTGCAGCACTGAGTTAGGCTGCATTGAGTTACTCCAGTTAAAAATCCCACACCGCAGTGAAAATAACAGTGATTTTGCTCCTCCTTCCTGTGACTTCATTTCGAAATTCCAGCTACCCAAAAATAAAAAAGAAAGCCAGCCATCCGTCGGTACCTCCATGGAATACGACGAGGAGCTCAACATCCTCATTGTTGGAACCACTTCCGAAGCAATTTATCTCCTGAAACATAACACTGATTCAAATTCTCTCAAACCTTTAGGCAAAAAGACCCTCTCTAGCAATGGAGTGGGCTGTATGATCCTGGATAACAGGAAACAGTTGCTCGCAACAGGTTGCTACGACGGAACCATCAGAACTTTCAGTTTCCCTCAGATGAATCCTATCTCGTGCTATAGCTGTCACTCCACACCAAGCCACCACCTCAGTTCCCTTCTGTTCATCGAGGATGAACACCTAGAGCGGTTGTTTTTGGTTTCTGCATACAGCACTGGAATTATTAGCGTTTGGCTTGTGTGACTAACGTAATGAACAAATTGGTCCTTAAATAACTGACATGATCTTCTCAAACGAATCATTTTATACTTTCAGATCTTTAATGTGATGTATAAAGAGCATAAATTATATTTTACATTAAAAAATGAAAAACTTCAAATACACGATAACATATTAAATCCTTCAGTTCATCTTTCACACTTAAATTATCTTTGATTAATCTTGCTACAGTCGTGTCGTTATGGTAACTCAAACCCCTCAATCAGCCTAAAGTAACTTCAGAATGAACACTATGGAAACTAGAATTCTCAAATTCTTTTGGCTTGGCTAAAGAAATGTCTCAGTCTTGCTTTAACCCTTTTGGCGCACTTACCTAATTATAAATATGGAGATTTCCTTCGTTTCGATGAAGGTGAACATGGATAATTTAACCTCTAGGGTTAACTTAATCTTATCATATCTTTATCACACCACATGTCATGTATAGTCCAATAGCCAATCACAGTTTGGATTATTTCAAACAGTTTATGTGCTGCTACTCCAGCTCAACTCAGACTTATAAATTGAATTGTACAGTTGCGACTGTGCTTTTAGACAGCATAAAATTTCTAGAAGAAGTTGCCTATCTCTAGAAGACCTAAATCTAAAACTTGCATAAAAAATCTCGATACTATAAATAAAATTTTATATTGATTGCAACATGATAAAGGAGTGTTACGTCTACAACAGAATCAATCTCCAATTACTGCGGCTTTCCCATCCTTTCCAATAAAAAGGGTAAGACCACCACCTTCTTTGGAACCAGATTCCAAGTTGGTTTCCCGAAGTAGCTGCTCAACCAAGTTCTCCGCGTCTACTCGGGTAGAGTCTACCCTGGAGGGACCGACCTTTTCTCGGTCTAGAGTGGGCAGGGGTGGAATTCCCGGCTTACGCTCTAGGCTGCTATTGTTGAGCTCCGAGGCCAATTCCCTGGAGCATCAAAAAAGATAAGGCCAAAATGAAAAGGGGTTAAATTTAGGTAACGTCAAGTTGGTTCATGAATGGACTTACCTAAATACCCCAGAGTCTGGGGATGAGCTTGATCGACTACTCTCCCCTTGTCCTTGTCCCATGTCTTTCTCCACGTGAGCTTCTGGAAGATCAAAGGCTGCGGGGCCGGGAAAAGATTCCGAGAAATTTAACGGCATAGAGGAGGGAAGAGGTCTGTTGGAGTGAAACACAACTTGATAAACTTAGTTCCATGCTTGAATTAGTACGAGAGTTAAAAAGCTTACACTTTGAAGCAAAAGTCTCCTTCAGAGACCCTCATGGAAATAGTAACCCGAAGCAACGCATTATTGGCCCTTGCAGAGGAATTGTATTGTTCCAGAAGATAGGACCTACTTTGAGGGGTTCCTCCAGCAAACTCAGCAAGGTTGATTTTCGCGAAACCTAGTTTTTGGTAACTTTTCCCACCTCTTGACTCCTGAATACATAAAATCGAAAGCGAAAACATTTTATTCTACACTATACTCTGTTATGATTATAAACAACTTAAACTTTTAATCGACTAACCCTCCGTACTGAGATCTTAAAAAAAGATTCATCCAAAATCCCCGTCGAGAGGGTAGCAGTTAGCTTGCACTCAAAACTGAAGTGCCCATTCCAGCACACCCGATGATCCACAATTTCCTCCCTACTAGAGAAATCCTTAAAGCGACCTCCATGGAGTAAGCGTAACTTGGCAAAAAACACTCCCGCAACAAACGGCACAGAAGATAACTCTTCTAAATGAAACTCCACGATGAATTTAATGTTCTTCTTGGAGTTCTTCCAAAACCCCAAGCCTAAATTCATATTGTACCTCAGATTCCCTCAACGCCAACTATCACAAAACTTCCTTTCTATTTCAACCCGAATTAATTTTTTAACAATTATCTGACCTCAAACTGAGAGGGATAAGTGAAAGAATGTTACGAGCGCTGGAGTGCTTGGCGAAAATTGTGAGCGATAGGGCGTTGCGGTATGTGCGAAAAAATATTGCAGGAAACAGAAAAGCAAAAGGTTTGTTATGGTTTTGTTGACGTTTTTGCAACGAAGCAGCAGGTTGTTCCCAAGATAACAGGGAAAGGGGTAATGGGAAAGGGTAGATGTAGCCCATGTGTTTTAATTGGACATTAGCTGGATGCACTGAAACAGAGAGCGTGTTCTAAGAACTTTCTATTTTTATATCAGAAAGCTAACATAGAAAGGAATAGGGATAGGAATGTAGCTGCTCTTGCTTGTGTTCTGTTCACATGTTTAATTTAGCATTAGCTGAGTAAACCCAAAGAAAAAACACACTTAAATTTTTGCTTAACTACAAGTTTTAACAGTTCAAGTAGGGTTTTTAGGTTCAAAATTGTGTAAAAAAAACACGTTCAGTTTGATGAAGTTAAGGGAGTTTTGATGCAATGGAGTGCACTGAAGTCAAGAGCGAGCCTGATAGTGACAGTGACCAAGGTGATCTCGACGAAGGTGATCTGTTAAATTTAGAAGCTGATGAAGGTCTCCAAAGGATTAAAAATGAAAGATTTGAGCATCGTCGATCTGCCAGGAGGAAGAGTCAACTGCCAACTTCAAACGCACGTGATGAAATAAAGTTTTCCAGCAAGTCGGACTTCATGACTGTAATGAACAAGCAAGTAGATTCAGCAGTTAGGGAAGCTGTCGCCATGGGGATAGATCCAGTGGAGTATCACGCATTCTACTTGAGAGTGTACAAGTACATAGTCATAGGACAGATGCAGGGTCACTTTGGAAAGAGTAAGGAAGAGGTGGAGGCTATCTGGAGGGAGTTCGACGAATTAGCTCAGAACCCTTACAGACTAGGGGACTTTGATAATGAACAGTTGTCCATGTCCCCATATGCCCTGTATATTCAAACGGGGAAGGTTTACGTGAACGGAGTACTCGTACATGACCGTAGGAACGAGGAGTTTGTTCTTCAGCATCGCAGGATGCTGGAGAACTACGCGGAGAAAATCTGGAGGCGATGGAACACTTCCGATCATAGAGAAAATCAGGATATCAAAAAAGATCTCAAGATTAGATTGGAGTTCTTCGCAAAATGTCAAACAATGACCTATCCCTCTGATGTCATAGCAATGAACAATCTCTGGAGAAAATTCTTCTCGGGATTCCAACACGAACAAAGTACCCAAAGTCAGGTAAGTTCGGACATAGGCATGCATGATATTAACATGGATGATGAAATGTCCGAGCGTAAATCTTCGGAGGAGGATATCTTTTCTAGACTAACCCTGCAACCTAACGATGAAGACAACAATTACGGCCTAGGATCACCTTTTAGGAAGCCGACCTCTAGAAGAAGAAAACGGCTCCAAGTTTCAAAGTCAGACTTTGAAGATATTCAACTTCCAGGAAGGAAAAGACGTAGAAATAACCCTCCAAAATATAAATGCCAAAGTCAAAACCTCCCTACCACAATATCAGCTAGCCAACCTATTCCGCGTATGTTCCAAGTTAAAGTTATCTTAGTAGATGTAATGAGGACAAAGTCTTATCCATATCCTAATTTTATCCCCCTTGTAGCCAGAAATATAAAATCCAAGAAGAAAATCACTCCCACGCCCACGGCAAAGCGAAAACGGGGAAGACCAAGGAAAATAGTGCAACCTCCTCCTTGTTCTCCTAAGACAAAGCGAAAACGGGGAAGACCAAAGAAAATAGTGCAACCTCCTCCTCCGTCATGGGAAAGCTGGAGAAAGTCCAGAATGAAGAGGCTCACCAAGAAGGCGAAGAAGGAGCTGGAGGAGAAGAAAATGAAAAGACTGATGAGATTCCACAAGCGCTGGAGTCTTACCCGGCGATGGTCGCAAAAGGCGATTTACCAAAGACGACGTAGGTACCTTAAGGAGCTGAAGGAGCGTTCTCAAGAGGTATATTTATAATCTCTTATCGATTTCTCAAATTTCACAAGAAAGTTTTACTCATTTTTTATACATTCTAAGGTTCAGGCAGTACTGGAACGACTTATAGTCATTGGCCATTGTAAATTACATTCTTTGGGAAACCGAAAGAAGTTTAAACCTCCAGTGACCTATCTGCTCAAGAATTCACCAAAGAAAACTACCAGATCTTCTAGGTCTGTTAAGAAAGGAAGATCGAAACCATCCAGATCCAGCGGAGCAAAAAGAAAACCTATGGAGATGGTAAAGTGCGACTTCTGTCAGAAGCTGTGCCGGGGGGCAAGGCGTAAACTTCAGCATGTCAAAGCCATCCACCTTGCTGAATACAAAGAAACGAGTAGAGCTAGATATAACGAGAAGAAAAGGCTGAGGCGTCAAAAATACCGGGAGACTGGAGAAGGTCCCGAGTGGGTCAGCAAAGAAATCAGTAGACACGGTAGAAAGCGTCGTGGCCGCGGAGTCCATACCAATGCGATTTGTGATGAGTGCGGAAGTTCATTTACCACCGTAGCGAACATGAAAGCGCACAAGCATAGAATACACAGTTTGGATAAGCCAGTGAGCCGATGTCCTCTATGTCCAACTGAAGCATTTGCCGCTGGGGCTTACCTCTGGCAACATTTCCTAAGGGTTCACATGAATTATGATGTAATCGAGTGGTCTAAGAACAAAGGTAAAAGGATGGGGTACAAGTATAAAGACTTTGGTTCTGGACTAGGAGTGAATTTTGAATTTAAAGCCCGAATGATACCCAAGGATAAGACTGATGAGCAAGAAAATAACTGCGTCTGCGACGTCTGCGGAGCGGTCTATGAAACCGTCTTGAATTTAAAGAGACACTATATGACCAAGCACACGAATCCAAATTGGAAGTGTGACATTTGCTCAAAGAATTTCAAGGCTAAGGATTCAAGGGATGCTCACGTACGTCAAATGCACGAAGGTCTGGACTACAGATGCGATATTTGCAACAGGAAGATGCAGTCTAAGGGCAAGCTCTGGATGCACAAGGTGGATCATCATGGTATGAGCGATTTAGAGCCTCCGGAAGGTTTGCTCATCATGCAGTGCCATTACTGCAACGGTAGATTGTTACGGGGGATCGTGCAGCACGTAAAGAAATTCCACCCGGAGAAAGTCACCGAGTTCCTGGAACTCAGGAAGAATGAAAAGAAAGCCAAGGTTTCCGCATCATCAAATGGCTCCGTCATAAGCGAGAGCAATCGCATGAAATTCATCTTGAGGAAAAGGGAGATGCGGAGAAAGTGGAGAGAGGAAGGCATAGCGGAGGCCGCATGGATTACGAAAAGACCTCCTAAAAAGTGTCCGCATTGTGGTATTCCAACTGCTGAAATTATTGGTACGTGGGGAGACCACATGACCAACGTACACGGGATGGAGATTGACTTCAAGAAGTGGCTATGTCCCTTGGGCCAATGTGACAAAGCTTATTTCACCTCGACTGAGTTAAAGAGCCATGTACGTGAACATACCAAACTAGATAAGAAGCTGAAGAGCGAAGGTCACATAAAGGTCATTACAGTAGCGACGAAAGACCACGAGACTCGCAAGGAAATTGTTTGCAAAGAGTGCAGTACAGCCCACTTGAACAGTGTAGAAGAGGCTATGGTACACTTTATTGTGAAGCATCCGGAGGTTTATGAAAGATGCAAGAGTGAAGTTGATCCTGCCCTTCCGATTGTGTTCGAAAGTGCTCCTGAAGTTACTGAAATACCAAATACTGTGACTGGGGTAACGCAACCAGAGTCAGTTCCGTCCAGTTGGGATTGCCCCTTTTGTGTAGCCAATTATTTATCTGATGTAGATTTGAGGAATCATATAGAGGTAATTAATGACATTAAGTAGACGTTTATTCCTAGTAGCTCATGTCATGTACGGTTTCTAAAGTGTTTCCTGTTTCTTTAGACAACACATCCAGACGATTGTTGGCATTGTCCAGAGCCAACTTGCAGCAGAATTATACTGAATCCTGATGAATTGCAGGAGCATTTCTTTTCAGCCCATTATGATGAAAACGAAGATTACGTCGATCCACCTCCGCCCTTCAGCAGTACAAATTGAATCCAGCTGGGTACCATCATCATTGACCTGGAAAGCATAGTTTGGAATTGTCCGAGTTTAGAACCCCGAGTGAGCCTCATTCCTACAGAATCGATCGTGCAAACCAAATATTCTATGAGAACGGGATAGTTTGAATCACAACTACAATTTCGCAGGATTTTAAAATTTGCTGAAGAAAATAAAATTGGGAAATATCTAACTTATTAATTTCTGTGTTCCCTATCGCATTGAGTTTAATTTGGCATTTTACTTTTGGAATTTCTACAAGAATTTTGGAGAATGGCAGTTTGGAACACGGTCTAGTGGCGTGGATTGGGTTAGGGTCCAGGTTTAAACCAGCTAAATTGGCTATGGGGCAGGATGGTTAAAGTTCGGTCGAGTACCTGTTCCCGATGAACTATGAAAGTGCTCTGATTTTCCCATGTTGTTCACGTACTGTACGACCATGCTTCTAATTTTGCCCAGTCTGACCCTTTTTAAATCAGAATGATAGCGTACGTCTATAATGTTAATGTGCTTGCTTAGGTTCCAACCGTAGCGTCGACAGTAGTAGGAAATGTCGTTAGTGATTTGCCGCTGGTCAGGACTGAGCTCATTGGCGATTTCCCAGGCTGTGATCCACTCCCCGTAGTTCTTCAACATGAGACAGTATATCCCGTAAATAGCGTGAAGGGCAGAGCGCTGCTGGGGATTCCAGTTGACGACGTTATCTTTCTCTTTTCTGAAGAGTTGAGTCAGATCCTGATGGAATCCATTCGGTCCCCTCATTTTCAAAAGGAGGACGTTCATCAACGCAGAGAATTTCTCAGGGTCCAGCTCAAACGCTTTGATAGAGTAGCCCAAGGCTTCATCTAGGTCTTTGGAAAAGTGTAGGTGATACTGGGTCAGTCTATGGTTTGCTATGCTGCTTTCTGGATTCAGGTGAATGGCCTTGTCCAGACATTGTTTTCCCAAGGTGGGGTTGTTATTCGCGCTGGAGAAGGACTTTAAGAAGACTTCAGCTATAGAGAGGTTGATCCAAAGGTCATCCCCCATTTCAGCTTGCAATGAACTGGGTTAAAGGGAGAAGAAAAATGTAAATCGTAATAAAGGGTTTAGGGGTATATTGATACTATCAAACGGATTTACTCTGCGGTGTTCTCAGCAAATGTTATCACTTCCGGTACAGTTCTAAACTGCAGTTTATCATGCAACCTTAGTGGACCATCTACTGGGTGCCATCCGTTGCATTTGAAAACGTCGCCAATGTGCAGAAGCACCGCTTCTTTCACTTTTACGTGATTTGCATCCCGTTCCATAAGAGCTTCAATCAAACGTGTTTCAGCCAAAGTGGGTGGCTCAGCTAAAGGGCTGAAATTCTTGCGTACCTTTCGAATCTCAAAAAAGTAATTTAAATCCCATTCAATAACGGCATGGTCAGCTTCTCCCAACTCTTTAAAGATATCGGTACGCAACTGGGCTTTGTCATTAATGACAGCGTAGAAGAAAGCCTCTGCGCCCCTTATGGCTACCAACCCTTTCTCTGGGATAACATCCTGTGAAACATTGAGTCTCGAGTTTAGACTTTCATCACGTTTGAAATCGTCATCCTCCTCCGTCTCCAACTCCAAGCTTAGCTTGAAGGCATCTAGACTCTCACACAAATGCTCTAGCCCTTTGGAATGTTCACTGGTGATTGAGCCTACCTCCAGCGCTTTGAAAATGTCATTCCTTACTTCGCTCAACAATGTGGAGGAGTTTATATAGTCTGTAGAGATCAG
Source organism: Lepidocyrtinus dapeste (assembly GCA_036850885.1). Taxonomy (NCBI): domain Eukaryota; kingdom Metazoa; phylum Arthropoda; class Collembola; order Entomobryomorpha; family Entomobryidae; genus Lepidocyrtinus; species Lepidocyrtinus dapeste. Next base: position 6,500 of record JAANSQ010000730.1, on the reverse strand, counting down.
GTGGAGGAACACCGTTGCCAATTTCAACGAAATGTACTCAAATGGGCAGAACTTGAACCGCTTCGTAAGTTGAGATGCTGTACTCTGGCTCTGTAGATCTTCCAGCCTGGCTTTGGCTAAACGCGTAGCTTTCTCCAGATCAAAATCCTCCAACTCCATCCAGGTAAAGTAACTTTTGGGGAAATGGGTTCGAAGCTGAGGTTTAACAGTGAGTTTAACACTGTAAACGGAGTCCTTCATGCCTATTCTGGCAGGAGGGCCTTCCTCCACAGGATGTGACATTTCACCCCTTCTATGAATTATATTTCCACCAGTTCCATTACCAAACTTAAACCTTACTACTGCCATTTGAATTCTGACAATAATTTAGTTTGAGCTTATTTTCTTAATTCTGGATATTGTATTAAGCTTTGTGCAGTAATTGAATGATTAATTAGTAATTAGTTTAATTAGATATCTCATAATCGGATCGTATGTTACTCTAGTGATTGTTCTGAAGCAAAAGTCCGAAAAGTTCTCACGGTGCCCCAATAAGAATGAGAGATGTATGTAAGGTTTAGCAATTTAGCATTCAGCTGCAGAAGTGCAGAAGGATAAATGGTCCCACCAGTCCCACCTCACATGCTTGCGTATGTATTATTTACGGACAAGGAAGAGTGTAGTGCAGTTAGCCATGCTACAGCTGTCAAGCTCGGGTTAGAAAGTTTCCTTTTCACTCGGACTCATTGTTTTTTTACCTATTTAATTTAGCTAAACTTAGAATTTATCCATGGAATTCATCGAATTGGTTGAACAAAATGTCATCAAAAAAATTACTCTTTAGTCCCAACGCCTCCCACATTGACAACACGTTCTGGGGGCGATTTTGTAAATTGAAATTAGACGATTTAGGGTTGAATGAGGACCCCTTGTCCATATCTGGTCAGTATGGATCCATTCCAAATTTAGATGGAGTTGTCTCCGTGGACCATTCGAGCTTCGACGAGTAAGATATTTTTTTATTCTAATGAGTTAGTTAAATTATTTTTACCAAAGAGTCAGGGATGATTACATTTAGAGTTTCGAATCCTCAGATCCTCCAAACCATACCCAGGAATGGTAAAGGTGCCAGCACTTCTGATAAACACAAACACTGCGAAGCAGTTCAAGAACATAGATAAGAATGAGTGGATGAAAACAATGGGAGCGACTTTAATCGGAAAGTTCATGTGGAGTACGGAAGGTCTCCGAGAGATTTCGAGGTCGCCAGCGATTCTCGCCTCCTTTTTCATTCTGACGTTTGCGGTAGGTAACCATAATAAAATATTCACTAGAAATTATGACGAATGATAAAGTTTAATTTTTTTGATCTACAGGATTTAAAGAAATACAGATTCATCTATTGGTTCGGCTTTCCGGCCGTTTCTTCCGTCTCAGTTGAAAAACTAGGGGGTAGTGTCCCAGTCCAGGAATATTTTAAAGAGGACTTGCTCTCCAGTGCGGTTATGAAAAATAAGGAAGCGATCAACTCGGGATTTTTTGTACTCTGCGAGGAAGCCGCGGACAATCTTAATATTGGGCGGTTAGAGGATGTATCTGATCTTGTCAATGAGTATGGTCTAGGAAATAGCATTTTTGGATTTCTAGACCCATCTTCCAGTGAAGATCCTGGTTGGGTCTTGAGAAATTACTTGACTTTTCTTCTGAGAAAATTGTAAGTAAGTTTTGCGATTTCCTTACAATCTTTTAATGTCAAATTAGAAATTAAAATCGTTTATTTTTGGAATTTTAGAAAGCTACAGCCGGACACAGAAATACGGATATTAGCTTATCGACCAAGTAGGTCATGTATCCTCGGTAAAAGCTTCGTTTTCCGAGTGAAAGTTCAGTTAGAACCTGGAACTGACCCAAAATACGTTGGCTGGGAGAGGAATGCTAAAGGTGCATTTGGCCCGAAAAAGGTTGATCTACAGAGGTCAATGGATCCTGTGAAGTAAGTTTTAAGTGATGGCTCCACTTTGGTAGTTTTTAATATTTGGTATGGGTGGACTTCCCACAGATTGGCAGGATCTTCCATAGATCTTAATCTGAAGCTGATGAAGTGGCGCCTATTCCCCGATTTTGATTTGGAGATGATGCAACGCACAAAATGTCTGATACTTGGAGCTGGCACGCTGGGTTGTAACGTAGCTCGTTGCTTAATGGTAAAAAACGGTTAGCATATATTTTTAAAGAGTTGAAGGAGAAATTTTAGTTAAAACTTATCAATAAAAAATATTCAGGGTTGGGGCGTAAGGGAAATAACCTTCGTTGACAACGGTAGAGTATCCTACTCTAACCCGGCTCGCCAAAGTCTCTACACTTTTCAAGATTGTGTAGATGGAGGGAAAATGAAGGCCCAAGCTGCGGCGGAAAATCTCCAAGCTGTGTTTCCAGGAATGATTACCAAACACCATCAAGTAAATCTATAAAAGATTTTTTTTGTTCTGTCGTTCTTAGACTTTCTACATTTGATAAGTTATCTTATCCAGATTATGATTCCAATGCCTGGTCATCCAACTTCCGAAGCGACTCTAGAAGAAGTCAAAGAACATTACGAGATCCTAGTGAAGGAGGTACAAGCCTGTGATGTCATGTTTTTGCTGTTGGACACCAGAGAAAGTAGATGGTTGCCTACACTACTCGGCCAAAAATATCAAAAGGTTTCAGAGATGATTAATTTTAATGAATTAAATCATTTATTTTGCGAACATTTCAAAAACTAAAGTTTAAATTCTAGATCGTTATAAATGCAGCGCTGGGGTTCGACAGTTATCTTGTGATGAGGCATGGATCTGGATCTGTAGAAAATTCAGAGGCTACACCTTCAGCCAATGGTTTAGGCTGTTATTTCTGCACAGATGTGGTAGCACCTGGAGACGTGAGCGCAAAATATAATTAAAACACTCATGTAAAAGATAGTTTTTTAAAAATAATTTTAATTTTATAAATTCCTACCCTTATAGTCAACTACAGATCGTACTTTGGATCAACAATGCACTGTAACTCGACCTGGAGTTTCCATGATAGCTGGAGCCCTCGCCGTGGAGATGATGACAGCTCTTTTGCATCATCCTGATAAGTACTGAGTACTGAACTAACTGAACTTTTGAATATGATCTAAAGATATTATTAAAATTGACTCCTTTCCTTGTAGAAATCTTGCCAAACCTTCTGTGAATGAAGTGGACGTAAATAGCCCGCTTGGTATCATTCCCCATAGTATCCGTGGATTTCTAAGTAGTGGACAGACTATTATGCCTGGATTCCAGGCTTTCGATAAATGTACAGCTTGTTCAAATAAGGTGAAGTTCTTAGTACTTTTATTTTTTTTTTATTATGGAAATTACATCATTTTTTTAAAATTTTATTTGACAAATGTGTTTTAGGTGATTGAGGAGTATGACTCTAGGGGTTTTGAGTTCATTGTTGATGTCCTCAACGAGCCTTCAGACTATCTTGAGAANTTATCTGACGACGACGATCACTCTAGCTTTTGTAGTGCTAATGAGTAGAGCTAGCATAATCAAATCTTTATTTGCATAAAGGTGTAAGTCTTATCATATTTTGTGACTGATTGTGATTTTATAGAATAAAAAATCATTATTTACTCCATGTATGAGTATATCATATTGCCCCGATAATCTATTTAATGCGACAGGTCTAAAATACACCCCAAAATGAACGTAGATGCCAAAGCATCGTTATGAAACCACGTTCGTGATAAACCTCCCATACAAGTAGCACAGTGCAGAATGCATAAGTAATTAAAATAAATAGCCAAATCCATAGTAAATCGTTGACCTTTGTCCTCTCTGCTGTCCTTGGAAACATCTCGCAATGCCGGTTTTGGTTCTGCATGGAGCAACCTAGTCTCAACCAGCGAAGGATGAAGGTCTTTAGGTGACTAATGTCGTTTTGTGTAGATTCACTGAAGTAGTAGTTCGCTGATAACGTTGTGAAGGCATGGGTTTGACTCACGTAAGTCCAGTACCGCTGCTGAAACAGCGCAATACCAGTCTCCGTAAGGGAGCCTAGAATCCAATGGAATTTTTCCACAAAGGCAGGTTGCCTTCTTGATTTCCATACCAACATTTTGGGATAGCTCAACGGCTCATTATTCTGATAAGCCTGATATTTCTGTGAATACATGAATATAGGCTTTAAGAGGTCATCAACTCCGTGAGGGTTGGTAGAATACTGTAAAACTCCAAAACTGTCCCAATCCCCTTTCTGGAAATTATCGCAGTCTTGGTAAAAATTGTCCCAGTGAATCCTATGTCTGTTCAAGCCCAAATGCGTCTCCGGACAGGGAATCTTGGCAGCTACTTTATTAACAATTTCGTAGATTTGGAGGTATTCTGTAGCCAAAACCCTTAGCCTATCATTCAAGGAAGAATAAAGTGGCTCCACTACATCTGATTGTACAGTGTCGTAAATATGCTGCTGTTCCTTCCTAGTCATGTACAACACCATGGAGTTGTTGTATGTCAGCTCATTCATTGTTGAAGGGAGTGCCGGAGGGTGTGGCGCTTTCACCATGTAGCTGAACCTATAGGAGCTGTACAAGTTTCTCATCAGCAGAACAAAACTCAGGGAAATAGGAATGAGATACCAACGACTCCAACAGTTCCAAGTCTTAGTTCCACCATTATTTCTTGATTTCAAAGACATCCCAATTAACCAAAGCCTATCTTGTCAAGGAAAATCTGGCAGTCTTCAGAATCCAAATGAGGGAAAGTTCTGATTGTTTCAACAACTCCTGATTGTAATAGACTTTGTGATAGAAATAATTTGTAATGTTAGGGTTGGGATTATTCCTCTTCTCGCTGGAGAAATGGATGGTGCAATAATATTCCCCAAACTTTGCATTTCGAGTTAGAAACCATTTTCGAAATACTATGTCGAAATCTTCGAATCCAGACTGTTTCCATTGAGTCCAATCCTCTTCGGGGAAGTTTGGATTTGGCATAGATTGCACTTGGCCATTAGTCTGGAGAACTACGCACAATGCACCAACTCCTCCCTGGAAACATTTTTGAGAAATCATGGTGTGAAGCTTTGCCAAGACCTGGAGTTTCTGGAGAGGATGAAGGTACATGATGTTAGTAATTTAAGGAATCACCTGTATTTTTAGAAATTATTTATTCTATCCATGATTGAAGAGAAAGTATTAACAATATATCTGCGGTTCCAGCAAACTTGCTTTCACCTGGTAAATTGCTTGAGGAGCGAATGTAAAGAATTTGTCTTCTTTTTGGTTTGCTAAAGCTAGAAACCATGTAGCAATTAGAATGACAAGGGGGAAGGGTCACTTCAGCAATAGCCTTATCAAGAAGTTTCATGAGAAAATAGTTAAAAATTTTTAGTTGGATCGCACTTCACGAATTTATAGTTTTCACGCATGCTTGTTCATCTTCTATGGTACATTTATAAATTATGGAGACTACTGGACTAATTGACTCGCAAGTTTTCTATTCTGAATTGACCCGCCTGTTTATCGAACATTAGCAATACTCCAAATAAATTAATTTACTTTCAGTTTAGTTTATACCCAAAGTAGTACTTATTATTTTAAAATTATACGATCATATACTTAGCTTAGATAATTTTTTTAACTTAAACATTCGCAAGTCGCCCCAACCACTCATACTGAGAGTTACTTTGAGTTAGAACGTAAACGTATCTCACAGTCACAAGTCATGACATGTTATTGTGGGCAAACCTCTTACTCACATAAGCCCTAAGTCCATTATCTTTGGCAATGGTGTACACCTGAGGCTTCATTGGGCCCAGGTATTCGGTTATTTAGTGGATAATGGTTTCCGCAAGGTATCTCATCGTCCTAGGTTAAAACCGTTATTAGACGCATCGTAGAAGCGCTACGACTGTGAAAAAATTATTTCGAGGCATAACATTTTTATTTCTACGAAATTTTACTAATTATTAAATATTTTAGCAAATACCGTTTATTTTGTCTTTTGAAGTGAAACATTAGCCATTTACATAAGTTCCTTAAATAGCATACAACAATCTATAGTTCGACTAGATATTGAATCGAGGTACTCAATCTGCGCATCATTATCTATTTTCCGAAACGGACCAAAGTTATATGCCAAGGATTGTAAAGCTCTGACCTCCAACCGCATTACCCTAGTCTTCAAAGTACGAGACTCTGGCTTACTGTACCTCCAGTCGTGAATCATATCCGTCGTGAAGTGGTACACGTGTTTGAACAAAGGGAAGACAAAAACTAGTTCAAATATGCAGAAAGCCATTAATCCAGCAAAAATTAGAAAGACTACAAGGGGGAGCAGTTGAAACCCTCCCATTAGAGATACCGAACAGGCCATCATGAAAATCACGTAGCCAACTGCCAATATAATGAAAATTAGCAAGTCCACGAGTCCACCGCCAATTATTACGTTGACCCAGGCTGCTTTATAAAGCTTAATGGCGCTTTCCATATTCCTCCTAGAAAT
>JAANSQ010000729.1:0-19656 GCA_036850885.1 Lepidocyrtinus dapeste | reverse complement strand
AGAATCGTAAAAATATTTAGCTTCTGAAAGTAATAATTTTAGCATGGTTTATCGCAGCCTTAAAGAAGCGAAATACTTTGCTTCTACAAAACGTCAGTACAAAAATCCATGCCAATGGAAAGTGTTCCATGCCAAAACCATTCTAGAATATAACAACTCGACTCTGATCACGATAATGATACGGGTTTTATTAGCCTCAATATAAATCGTTTTCACAACTTCTTATTTAGGAGAGAGAAAAAGACTGAAAAAAATATTTTTAATATTACTGAAATTAAAGTATCTAAATTTTAGGATTTTGGTTAAAATAACAATATTTCCTAATTGACAAGGGTGTACTATACTCATTTGTCTTCTAAAAATTTTAAAAATAAAAATGGGTTTACATAAATCAATTTAAATATTATATTATTGTGTGCTAGTCTGCTTGTGTGTGTGTGTTTGGTATGATTATTTTTGCTGTAACTAATGACGTGGACGGTAACGGTCCATTATGGGACGTGCTAAAAGGTATAGTAATATTATAGCTTGACTTTACGAAGGGTATATTTTTACGATAGCATGAATGGATTGTCGACACACGGCGCATCTCGGCAATGCAGTCGCGCAAGCTTTACAGCATATTAGATGTCCACACGGAAGAAAAACAGTCCGTATCTCCCGCTCCATGCAGATTTTACAAAGGTTTTGCTCCCTTAATATTCGCACCTCTTCCGCCAAAAGCATATCTGTAAAAAAAGCTTAAAGTTTAGGCTGAGCGAACAATAATAATAATTTAAACTATTCTCAATAATTTACAAATTTACCTCCAAATTTTGGCTTTGGCCTTGCTCCAGAAATTAAATAATGCTCTTCGCTCTTGTCAATAGGTGTTTCACAAGTAGAAAACTTTAGTTCTCTTCGCAGCTCAATACATTGGTCAAACGAATCCTGTTTAAAATAAATTCACTTAAAATTTGCTAGACTTTAAAATTACATTCCTCACAATTCAATTATATTTTTACCTGAAGAAAAGGCCAAACTCTAGCTACCTCCTCATCTGTGTATCCATGTACTTGTTTAACGTAATCAAACCCCTTATTAAGAAGGACATAAGCACATTTAGGGTACCATTTTGCATGCTCTTTCCAAGGATCGTCAACTGGTGTCCACCTCTTCAAGCCTCCAGCACAATAGAAACAACGCACGTAGTCATTTCGTTCAATGTAGTAAAACCCAGCCTCTGCCAAATGTTCCGGTTTTTGTCCAGCTTGAACGGGCCAATTAACAAACGTTTTGATTCTTGATTGAAGTGTAACCAAATGTTGCATATGTGGACCTTTCTTAGCCGCTTGAATCGGCCATGTGACAGGATTTATGTTGCGAGCACTAGCTGAAACTAGATAAAGCTTATAAGTATCTTCTGATTTTTACATTTAATTTAATCACATTTCATTTGACGTACCTCTCTCATCTATTAATTTTAACTGAGCAATGTCCGGTAAGTTAGAAGTGGAAGGCGGAACAACTGAGGTTGACTCTTGCTCTGGCTCTTGTCCTAAAGGTATATTTCCAGCGTTGGCAAATCCACGAATAAAATTACACAATGGATAATGCTCAGCATGCTCTCTCCTAGGATCATCTCCATAAACCCATTCACCGATAACTCCACGACAAAATGCGCATTGAACTTTGTCTTCTCGTTTCAAATAAAACAAACCTGCACTTGCACAATCACGAGGTCTAATGAAAGCCACAGGCCAGCCGTTTTCAAAACTCTCCAAACGCTTTTTCTCTGATTTAAATGCGTTGAAATCCGGTAAGGAATAACTTGACACTGCATCCATTTTATTTTCTGACCAAATTGATTATCTGACAAATTACTTTTTGACTCCCTTTTTCTTATTCTGCTCTTCTACCTTGACTGGGAAAATGTAAACTAAACTTGAACTAGTCCCGTACTCAAAATTATGTACAAACAGACTCGAGCACACACGTGACCTACTTTACTGTTTACGTTATTCGCTTTTGAAATTGGAAAAACCTGTTTTTGCATTAACTACTACTATTGCTCTATTAAGGAGGATCCATGCGCAAAACTCTTATTGAATGAAACAAAGACACGACTAAATTCTAAATTATGTATGAGTTTACGACTACATAAAAACACAGAGGAAGCATAATTGTGATTTTCGATAATTTTGTACTTAATGTATTTTATCTTTTCGGTGTTTAGCAAATCCAGGTAGAACTTATGGTTTAAAGATTTAGTAACGTGTAACGGTAGACTAGAATGTTTCTGAACAGACGTCTCTTTATCACATATATTATGATACAAAATTGAGTACGCCCTTGATCGTAATGCAACAAATTCTAAAATATTTGATGCACCATTTACGAATCTTAAAAATCCTATTTTGTTTTTATTTCGCAAACTAAAGAAAATGGAATTTTTTGGCAAACTAGAAGTGTCTATGCATTGTTCCGCTATTTTTAAGAGTTTATTGTAAAATTCATTCTCCGTGGATTTAATTTCTAAAATGTAACCATCTGTCATGATATTTATGATTTTTAACCGTTCATATCCAAATTGAAGAAAAAAGCTTTCATAATAAGTTCGCATTAAGTGTAATCTTGACAGTTCCAATAAAACCGTAAACTGAAGATAGGGATAACAATATGCAGCCTGTGTTTTTTGCATGTGAACCAAAGCCGAGTCATGGTTTAAAATTGTAATATCTCTAAAGGTTTCCTTAGAACATAAATTAATCAGAGTTTTCCTATCAAGAGCTAATTTTAAATTTAGTCTATTTCTTAAATTTGGACCAAGTTTACCGAACAAAGTGTTAGTTATCAGCTTACAAGTATTCGAATGAAAAATACTTTTTGCATTTTGTCTTTGCTGTATAACGTTGTTAACAAAATTCTTCAGATAAGGTTTCTCCCGAAACTCGTAAGCTTCTAGAATTTCTTCCAGAATCAATCCCATAGATAAATAATAGATTAAATTTTTACTATACACAACATAACTTGATTGGTCATTTAATGTAAGTATTAGTCTGTTGACTGGGCGATCATCCATCTGATTTAAATTGATTTGATTAAAGATTTCACGTTGATACATACTTAAATCCGCCATTCCTATATTTTTTCTGACACAAATTAATGGGAAAGCATCATGTTGTTGATGCAGTTGTTTTGGATAAATTAGATTGACTCGTAATATATACTGTTTTTCATTAAAGATGCTATGAGTTTTTATTGTTGTCTTTAGCAACTTGCATTCGGCTTCGGTCAAACGGCGATAATTATCGTAGGGAAGTGGTTGAACCAGTTGTGAAGCATAGGCACTTATGTGATCTAACTGTAACAAAAAGGTTTTCTCCACAGAATCGCCATGACTTGAGCTTTTTTCTAGAAAACTATGATCAGCTCGCGAGTAAAATTTTGACAAAGATACTATTCCGCCTCGATTCATTTGATTTATCAGTTTAATCAATTTGAAATCTCTTACAAATTCCCAATTGGCTTTGGATAAATACATAGAAACATCATATACATAAGAGCCAAGAGTAAATGAGTGTGTAGGACTTAATTTCCAGGAGGAAACACATAAGGAGTGGAAATTAAAGAAGAGGTCTGCACAAATACACGCTTCTGAAATCGCTATATATTTTTGAAGGGATGACATGGTAGAACATTTCAAGGTATTGTACAGCTCTGTTATTATGTTGTACTCATTATACGAAATAACTTCTCCAGTAAGTAAATGTTTAAATTCAAATCTATCAGGCATGCCATCGTGGTTGCCATTTGGAAAATATTTACAAAAATCAAAGTCATAATTTAAAAATGATTCTGGAGAATTAACAGGAAGGGAATGAAAAAGAACTGGAAAATTCTCTTCATAACTTTTGTTACTTTCTTTCTTTACTGAACTTATTATTTCTGACAAACTACCGTCTAAAAAGTTAGACAATGGAAGTATTCTAATGCAATTTTCTAATACGATCCCGTGAAAACCGTTTGATGATTTTGGTAGAACGTAAATCTTTTTTAAATAACTAGAATTTAGCGATCTTATTATATAATTTAGAACATCTCCATTACTGCTGTAGCCATAGCTTGTCACATACTTTTTACGTGGAATCTGCAAATTACAGGAGTTGCAGACAATCGCTAAAACATTTGACTTTGAATTGGATTTGATATGATCATGATGAACGACTTTCCTTTTAGAATGAATGCTTTGATCAAATTGAACGGAACAATATTCACAGTGTGTAGTAAGCTTGCTTCTTATTATGTCTCTTTCTGACATTTTTACTGGAATGCAAGCCTTAATTTGAAGCTCTAAAAATAATGAAGATATTAATAGCAAGGTCGTCATAAAAACTTCCATCACGTTTTCTCCGTCATAATATTTCAGATGATAGACTACGTTATGAGGACCTACAGCTACCATGCTAAAAGATGATACATTAAAATTTTCTTGTTTTCGCGTATATGTCAATTCTTCAGATATTTCTCTATCTTCAAAATGATTTTCTAAAGGAGTACTTTTTGTCTGAAGAGAGAAGAAAATAGAAAAATAATTGGGCAACAGCATAAATAATTTCTGAAACTTAAATCTGTCGTAATTCATCAATTTAACTGAAGTGACATTTCCTTCTCGACACTCGCCCTCATGCTTGTCATCTCCAGGCTTCATTTTTACCAAGCAATATCGACAGAATATACCTTTTGATTTGTTGGAAGAGCCTAAGAGTCTGGATAAGCTATGTATATACACGTAATGTGACTTTGTTTTGATTAAGATTGCGCTCACACCATCATTATTATCATCATCATTTATTACCTGATGAAGTAACAAAAGATTAATGCATTTTTCATAAGATGATCTGTTAATGTAGACGGGATAAACTTGTTTTTCTACAGTCTCGTAAACATTCACAGATATTTCATTTTTTCTGCAAAAGTTGTCAATTTTGTGTATCTCGACTTCGTCCTCGTAGCCATTTATTTGTAATTCCTTACTTTTCTTTATTCGAGCTAATAATTTATCGTAGGATTGAGGTCGGCTTAGCACGAGGTTTTTCTTAGCTTTCCCATAACGGGTAGCCAAGTCAATTCCCTTTAAAAGTTCATTTGAATATAAACCGCATAGAATACTAAGAAGAAAACAATTTTTATTAGTCTTTATGTTAATTGCGCAATTTTTTTTCTTTAGCCAAGTTGGCATTTCAATGAAGTGTTTGGGTTTAATTAAGTAAATATCTAGAAATCTTAGTTGAAAAGAAACAATTCTTTTAAGTAAAAATGCGCTTTCTCCTTGAACGTAAATAGTAAGGAAAGCATCAATGTAGCTTTTACTAAATTTAACGGTGTCTCTTACAAAGCTGTTGTGTAAAATTTTAATGAATGGTGTTTTCAAATATCTAGTGATGGTTTTAGCCGAATCCAATTCCTCAAGTTCACATGTTATTTGAAACTCAGCTTTTATATTCTTATATTTTTTAACTGCGTCATTGAGTAAATTTAGCAGCGAATCATGAACAATATCAAACGCATGGTCCAGTGTAATTATTTTCGTCTTATAAATATACGTATAAACATGCACAGAATTCTTAAAATTGGGAGAAGCTAAAAATATACCCTTCCGAATGGATTTTTCATCTGACCCGCCTGTTTGGTTTTGCTCAGTGTAATTACCATCTGTTACCATACTACAATTATGAAGCAACGGGCTAATTCTATATTTTCCACAGTCTTTACATTCATGAGTTTCTATATGCGATAAAAATGTTTTAATATCTTGAGCTAAAAAGCCACATCCAAAGTATTCACAAACAAACTAGAAAGGGAAGGAAAAATTGCACATTTAAGCTTCTTATATTAAGATTTCCTTATAGAAGTACATAGGAATACTTACCTGTTTCTTTACTAATTGCCTTCTTTTATTCATGGCAGCTGTGCAGCGAGATTCATGAAACTAGTCTTATCACGTTCTAACGAGTAAATGAATGTCTTAAACAAGTATTCACATCCCTGATATAGGTCGTTCCTCTCGGGAATCGGGATTCCACTATAATCGAATCGAGAAAAATTACGGTCGTCGTAGAAAAGGCCTATAGGTGAAATATAAGCGGGAAACTGCTCATAAACGTCACTATCTATAATCGTTTGAAGTGGATTAAAAATATATTTTTCGTTTATGAGGTCACTCCAAAAGGAAAAGGCGTTCGCTTCGTTTAAGCCAACCAGACTAGCACTATTTAGATATGTATTCCAGCCAAACCTACGTATAGTTTCATATACTTTGTTTGGAATCATTTTTAACTTTTGCGCTTTTCCTATAGCGTAAACACCTGCTGAATTTTTTTCACAAGCTCTGTGATCACAAGCTTGGGTTAGTGGTTCGTTGAAGTTATTAAAAACTAACTCACCATCCTCCCTGTACAAAAGCTTAAAATTAGGACAAAGTTCGTTGAATATTAAGTAGCTGCTGAAGTAATCTGGTTTATAGGGGAAAGAAGAGAACCAGTGCGTTGGTAAAACTGAACTTAACTGTGACTTTGTTATGTCTCCTTCGTTAAGGAAATAATAGAGTGCATAAGTAAATTCACTCGTGTACTGACACGTGTTATGGTTACACAAAGTCGTGAATATACGCCCATGAATATTTGAAAGTACTGGACGTGAACTAGAGTCTATTTTCCCTAATATCTTATATCCTGAACAAAAATGATCTCGATTTCCGACTCCTTTTGAAAAAAAACTTTGAATTTCCTTTGTAACTGCTTTATGAGAAGCCATACCTCTTCGTATCACAAACGTTTTTAATTAACTAAACTGGTGAGAACAAAAAAGCCATAGTTATACGAGTTTTCTAGAGTTCCGTAAATAAACACCTCATTTCTAAAAAAGAATTCAGTAGTGAACGTGCATCATAATAATAATGCTAAGAATGGAGTTTTTTGTGGAAGAGCTTCTCCCGAGAATTATCATGTGCTGTGCACAAAGACTGTTCAAGCCTATGCGCTGTGATTGTCAAGAAAGAATGCATTCTTTAGTGTTTAATTTTGATAATTGTATCGAACGATTAAGAAAACCCCCCAAGTTCAGTCCAAAGAACAAAATTAAATGGTACAGTCTATTCGAAACTGTTAAAGCATCCCTCGCTGATTTCTCCGATCTTAAAAAAGAAATCTTGTACATGTCTAAGCCGATAAAAGAGATTGCTGGATCACAACTATATGAAATATATCTCATTGCATCGTTAATGGCCATTGTTCTAGTGGAAACTAAAATACAAGAACAAGGGTCACCAATATCAAAGTCCTTGCAGAAAAAAAGGGATCTTATACTTCTTCTCGGAAACTTTGGAGAAAAGACAAAAATTTTGGTCAAAGAGCGACCTGCACTTCTTATTTCCATCTTAAATATGATGGATGATATCTCACTTGTTGCTCTGGAAGACGAAATAAACGAATATCAGTTAAATTTTCCTCAACCGAAAAAGAAAAGGGCCAAAAAGTGGTGCGATGATGATGACGGTTACTTGGGAGACGTTGAGTGAATTCTCCGAAATTTATGTTAAAGTGCCTGTTTTTTCCGAGTGCATAGGTGCGCACAATATATTTTGAATATTATTAAAATGGAGAACTTTCTTTTCGGGTGAATGGAGGGGAGGTGGGTGAGGACAGTGTCAAGAAAAAAATTGTTGGTGTAAAGTTTTTAACGAATAATAACATAATAGGGAATAAGGAAAACTTTAATTAAGTTAATTAATACATAATAACTTTAACGTTTAATTCATATATATACTTTCAAAAATATTTTATTTTATTATAAACTTTTAATTCATGTATGATTTCAAAAACATTTTTCTGGTATAATAATTCTATTAAACTCAAATTTATGCGCTCATAAATTCTTTATTTAATTTTTCAAGTCGTGTCATTTCATTTTGTTTTTCCTTAAATGAAATACTCTCACGGGAATCTATACCTCGCAATTTTTCTCCAAATAGTATTAAATCATCTAATTTCTTAACCCTCGATAAGGCAACAAACAGTACATCGTGGCTCATAGGATATTTTATGAAAATCCGAACTTTTGGCAAGGTCAACCCTTGGCTTTTTATTATACTGATACTGTAAGCCAAAGTGATTGGAAACCCGAGGATGTTGACCGAACGACCATTATGATAAATAGTACTTTTGATTGGAAAGATTGGAACACACTTACAGGCACCAAAAGTTTCTCCAGAATAGTTTGGAAAATTTACCATGAGGCACGACGGCTTATCAGCCTGAAAAAGGACATGTTTCAGAACTCCCCGGGAACCATTCGTTAGGCCATGCGTGACACTTATATTAGTCGTTAATATAACAAGCACATTCTTCGCTATTAATGTACTTTCATACGTATTATAATTATGGAGCTGAAAGGACGTCGAGTGTTGTAATACTCGTAAAACCGGAATACCTAGGGAAATTACTTTCTCTTCATTAAATCTTCTTACATCTTTAACATTATAGGCCAAAACAATCGCATCTGAAAAGTTTTCTTTCTCTGCATCAGATAATAATGACTCATGTCTTGAATTCAGCACCTCAATTACACCACATGTATAATT
Source organism: Lepidocyrtinus dapeste (assembly GCA_036850885.1). NCBI lineage: Eukaryota > Metazoa > Arthropoda > Collembola > Entomobryomorpha > Entomobryidae > Lepidocyrtinus > Lepidocyrtinus dapeste. The sequence continues at coordinate 11,036 of JAANSQ010000729.1, read as the reverse complement.
TTGCATTCGAAATTGTTCTAAGCTAAGATGAAATTGCTTGTCTTCCATAAAACGCATGTTCTTTCTAAAGATTAATACACTTTTTATACGTCGATACAGTTTACTTGCATTTACTTCAATTTCAGGCTCATTTTCACGCCAACTGTAGATTGGAACGTCCCCGATACATTTTATCTGTGAAATGTCCCCACTGAAAATTATACTTTTCCCACCAAAAGCTACACAAGTATTGTTTGCCGCCTGTAATCGCTGATTAATCAAGGCAAGCATTTTTTTTCCAACAAAATATATTTCGTCAATTAAAATAATTTTAGCTTGTCGCAATCGCATTATTGTATTTTCACTTAATCCCAATTCCAGATTCTTTTCAAAGCTAAGTAAAGGGTTTATTTGAAAAGTATGATGCAGTGTGGCTCCGAATAAATTAAACGCAGTCATTCCAGTTAACGAGGAACACAAGAATTTAATATTTTTTTCACGAAGCATTTTCACTATGGATAATAATAATACTGTCTTCCCTGTGCCAGCAGGCGCACAAACGAGGCAGCAAAAAGTTTCACTGCTTATTATTTTTGACGAGATGAGTTGAAAGGCAACTTTTTGTTCGTCATTTAATGAGTAGTCTTCTATTATCCTCTGGGGAACAGATGTGGCTAAATTTCGTTTCAGCATTTTTTTGTAATATCCTAAAGTCTCTGAGAAAACTTGGCGTGCATCTTCTTTCCAATTGAACTTTATGTCAATCTCTCTTACACCTGGTTCTGTACCATAAAAAACATTCAAATTCATCATCTTTCAATTATCATTTACGAACTGGCGAGAAATGTGCAGATGTGCGACTACCATACCAAGCCTCTTTTTTCGATAGACCGTTAGTAACCATAAGTCAAATGAGGTCATAAAATGGGCACAGATGGAAATACCAGGTATATATTTTTATAAACAAAGTAGGTGGACGTGAGTACGTGACGTGGTGGCTTGACCTCATTTTTCATGAAACTCAGGTAAACGAAAAACGTCAGGAGACAAAAGTGGGTTAATTTATTTCTGTATAAATATGGTGGTTATGGTAGGCCAACAAGATTATTTTACAAAATGAATTTGAACAACAACAACCAAAATTTGTACAGCTCCGTGAATGAGCCGTACATACAAATCCAGCAACACCTGAAGGACAACGTGACATTGCCTGATCAAATAAATATGGCGAATGACATCATATCTCAAGTTAAAAAACAAGCCGAAAGCCAAGGATTAAAATGCCAAGCGGAAGGGAAAACACAATTTAGAGCTTGTAGATCTTTTGATAGTTCGCTAGTTGACATCAACACATTGGATCAGTCCACTCAGCCCATTGAGAGAAGCGCAGATTTTTTTCTCTCTCCGGATTCAATCCACATCGGGAATATTTCAATGAGAATGATTTTTGATACATCCTACGGCCTACACATGATTCATATCCGCAAAAAAAATAAAAGTCCTAATTCTTCTCTAGATATCCGAGATACCTACTTGAGAGTTAGTGCCTTTGAACTAGCCGACATGCTGCCCAAACTGATTGAAATCTTAAAGCAAATTGAAACCTCCAAGCTTTGTCTAATCCCTTTTCTGGAAGGCGATAATATGGTGATTGGAGAAAAAAACCTTGAAAGTTTCTGGGATTGCCCATACGCTGTAAGATCAATAACAAAAAGTTTTTTAGTTCGGGTTGTTTATACGGATGTAGGATACATGTTTTGCTTACGCAATCCTCGTTATTCCACCAATTTTCGTTCTTGGATCGGCCCATGTATCTCCGCGACATACTATCAAACTTTGACCCTTGTTAAAACAATTCAAAACTATTTGGAGATGATTCAATCTGAAGACGCTTAGCAAGCGATAAAAAATAACTGAAATTTGGTTCGTTCCGTCAGTATTAAAATGGACATGAATATATCATTAAGTATAAAATTAAATTCTCTTTCAATTTGTTACGGAAGTAGTAACTCGGGAAAGACAACATATTGTATGGACTTAATACGTAATAGCGACAAATATTTTGAAGGACGTTTTACGAAAATTCTAGTAATTTATCACTTGTGGCAAAATTTATACAATGAAATTCAAAATGAATTAGGAGAGCGTGTAGTGTTTACACAAGACTTGAATTCAATTAAGGAACACTGTTTGAATACACATAATACCTTGGTCATAATAGATGATAAAATTGTGGAAATTGAAAACGATTCTGAATCTTTGAACATTCTTTCTGAGTTTGCCATGGGAGCAAATCATCATTTAAATGTGACAATGATTGTAATTTTACAGTGTGCCAGTTTAAGTAAAAAATGTCGTTTGTTTCTAACCAACGCTCATTACATTTTTCTCTTTAAAAACCATCGAAATTTAGTTTATTTATCTCATTTACAAAGAGAGATATTCACCGGCTTTCCGAAATTTATAATAGAATGTTATAGAAAGAATGTCACTGGATTTAATCCACTTATCCTATATATTCACCCGCATTATCCATTTCCGTTCATATCTAATAAATTGTCCGTAGACTCAAGAACAGAAATTTACTTGCCCTATAAATTATAATGATAATGGAAGAGCTAAAACGTCATAGTAATTTTTTAAGTAGATTAGCTAGAGAGAGTAAAACCAGTGAACGTAGAAAGCTCATTAGAAATGCTAGTGAAGAAGAGCTCGTTACCCTAGCTGATCTTGTTTTCAACTTACATAAGAACCTATCGTTCTTTTTACCATCACACATTGACCAAAAAACAACTCAGGAAGTAACATCGAGTGTGAGCCTACTCGCACGCTTTTTCTTTAAGAAAAAAAACATTCGCGTACAAAAGCTCCGAAGTTTCTTTATTAAGTATTGTAAACATATAACATTGATTTTGTCAATTATAGTGTCCAAACTATTTACTGAATTAAGTTTTAACTATGTCAGTTCAAGTTGTAACATATAAACTTATCGAGAATGAACTTTATCACATTTTGCTAAGTAGACTTTCTTCTGAAGAAAAAAAAAGGTACCCTAGCATTTCTCCAGATAAAATTAATGCAAGAGATGAGGAAAATATCAGAGATTCTAGGGGGGGGAAAGCAGAATGGATTAATATTCGTGAACAAATTAAATTTAAGTGATAAATGAACACATCAAGAAAGTGTCATTGTGAATTTTGTGTTGGATATTTGCCTTACAAAATTAAATACTGTATATTTTGCCATCGATACACCATTGCGATAAAAACTAATAAGATATCAATAGCATCTTTTCGGGTAGAGATTCGCTGTGGGTTTTTGCTTCCCTGCTGCAACATCTTTATGATTTGCCGTCACAGGTCTGTTTTGTCCCGTGCAGGTGATTTATTTTTATGGTATAATATCGACAATTCTGGTTGCAGTACTTTACGAAAACCTGGACAAACTCGCGAACATAGACATTTTAAAAGATTGTATTGTAAAAAGTGCTTAAAATTTAGGTATTTTGAAAAGACTATAGATAGAGAAAGGTATCCAGAAGCAATCCAAATCTTGAGCTATTATAATTGTCTACATTGTTCGAATCGTCAAAATCATAATGTCATTTCGAACTTTCACCACGCTTATGATAGAACAAGAAATTTTAAGGATTAGATCACCAAATGATATAGAAATCGAAACATGCCGAACACAGGAAGGCTTAGATTACGTCTATTTGAATAGGAGCTGCTTAATTTGTGAAACTGAAATGGAACCAGCTTTCCAAATTCTTGTGACAGAGTTGGATCAGCATGCAGGTATAGGATATTTTTGTAAAAAATGTACCCGATTTAGGCCTCGCCATTTGAAATGGGGACAAATTGTAACCATTTTGTGCTACGACATGAATCGGATAACAGTATGCCACTGTCGTTTCTGTAGTAAGACTCATCAAAACTATAGTATTGTGTGTAAAGGGTGCCAAGAGTACAGTGTCCGTGAGCAGTTTCGCGAGACAATTTTTCTAAATGGAGAGAAAGTGACATTTTGTGGAAAAAAATGTATCTTGTGTCCTCAAAAACAAATCTACAATTCCAAAACTGTAAGATTTAGTAAAAAGAGGTTTTCCGCGTACACTGCGTCTTTCAAAACTTTTTTAAGCGAGAACATTTTCAGAGAATGGTATATCCGAAAGCTAAAAAATGCGTGGAAAAAAGACATTTGGTGAAAAAATGAAGTGCTCAAACTGTAAAAATGATTCTGTAGATATAGTTTATGAGTATTACCGTGTTCCTACCGAAACAGGAGCAATAAAACATTACATATGCCATAATTGTTATGTGGAAAAGAACAAAGAAACTTTGGCAATAAAAAAAGCCGGAAGGAATGATTTTTGGCAACTACCTATTAAGTGTCTATGCCCCACCTGTAAATTAATTAGTAAACGGGATGACAGGGATGATCTTCAACTATTTTGGTGTATTAATTGCAAACGAGACACTTTGTTTGCTAAATTTAACCGATACTTCTATGGTCCAACTCACAAACTTTTTGAATGCGGCTATGAATGTATATTTTGTGTTGAAGTTTTAATGCGAACACGTATAAAAACTAAATGTTCAACAAGGCTTTTCTTGAAGGACAAGGGGGGATATGCGTTGAAACTCATGTACAAAGCTCTTTTACCTTACGGAAGGAGAAAATGGTACAAATTATTAATAATCTATGGCCGAATGATGTAGTTTCAATATTTAAATCCTGGGGCTTTTTGTTTTTTATTTTTCTAGGTCTGGAGAAACACTTAAATTCACCAAACCACACACACTATAATAATTCTAATAATTTGACATGAATGATTGAACTTTGCATTAAAATTTGTAATGGTATGAATGTTTGTGAATTTGTAAATACTTAAAAACTGAAAAAAAACAAAAATTAAATATTGTAAATATTGTAAAAAGAAATCTTTTGATTTTGATCATATTTTAATCCATCTAAATGTCATGTCATAATATTATCATCATGATATTTCGATATCGTTGCTGCAGATTTGATATGACACACTGTAGTGTACACAAACATCATCACTCGCTAGCATTAGCATTAGCACTAGCAAGCACAGGATCATAAGCATTAGCATCACAGCATAGCGTGCAGTAAGCATTAGCCAGCGCCGAAAGACGAGTTTTACACCTGCCTAGTAAAAATGTTATGTAAGCCGTCGATACCTCATAGATAATCATGATCAAAGCAAGCAGAAAGATGAATGTAAAAAACGCTATAGAAAAATATACTAGCCCGAATTTGCCTGGATCTCTCTCTGGCTATACTGCATTTGCCAGGGCAAATAGGCTAAGCAACAAAAAAGCCTTTTCTTTATTATCTCACTCTGACACATTCACAAGATTTTTCCAAGGAAAGACTAAACGACATATAGGATTTAGAGTCTTTAACATTAATCACATAATAGTATTAGATACCATGATACTTACACAGTTTGCAAAGCATAATCGTAATTATAAATATTTAACGGTTTGCATTTGCGCGATGTCCAAGTTTATTTGGGTGGAAAAGCAAAAAACCAGGTCAGCCGTGGAAACAACAAAAGCGATACTAAATATAATTGAACGAGCTAACCTAAAACCGGGGGCACTTATACAGTCGGACGCAGCGAAGGAATTCTTGAGTAACACCTTATCAAACGCTCTAAAGGAAAGGGGTATTCGTATTTATAATACGCATTCCAGTCTAAAGGCATTTATCTGTGAGCGAGCAATACGAACTATTCGTACCAGAATTTATCGCTTATTTGCGGCTACGGGAAAGAAAGATTGGATAACCCACATTGATTCAATTGTACATAGCATCAATAATTCATTTCATAGGAGTATTGGTATGACTCCCTCCGAGGCACAAACGGGGAATACCGACATTGTTAATGAGATATTTTTTAACCTGAACAAAAATAAGGTCATGAAAGCTGTAACTTCAACACAAAAAATGCTTAACGTAGGAGATTTCGTAAGACTACGGGGGAAGCGTATTTTATTTAAAAAATTCGGTCAAGTCAGTCCCTACTCTGAAGAAATATTTAGAATATCAGAGAGTATAAAATCAATTCCAACCACTGTGTACAAACTTAAAGACAAACAAGGCTTAGAACTCGAAGGTTCTTACACTTCGTACGATTTAGTAAAAATAAAAAGCATATAATGGACTTTGACAACGTTTTAATTTCAGTAGCTTCAAATTACGACGCAAGCAAATTTCCTGACAACTCTGGCTCATCTTTCAAAAATACATTACCTCATTACCTCATAGCTTACGAAGAAGCTGCCTTAATTAATATTTCATTCAAGGTTAAACCGCAAGCAAATATTCCGATTGAAGTCGCTACGGCATTAGAAACTGCACCCGAAATGAAACTTCGTGAAGCTCCACCATCTGAAAAAATTTTCCCCCCAGGAGATGATAAATTACTATTGAAAAGATATAAGATGAAAAAAATTATTTTTGAAAAAACCGTTTCCTCGTTTACAGACTTTATTCCAATTATAACTAGCAAACTCCTTGAAAACGGTATTAACTTGACGATAGAAAAAGTTGGAGAAAGTCTAGTCCATCCGTTCTACAAAGTTACTCTGGCGAGTGGAGAAAAATCCTTTTTAGAACTTCCTTCAGAAATTAGTGCCTGTCTAGGCTTTGAAACGGACACAATACGACATGGCGTGACGAAGACAGATGGTGCAGTGAATGAAACAAGTTTTAATTTTATTAACATCAAAATGGAAAGCGAAAGTGAGGAGGAGGGGGCACAGGAAAATCAAGACTTTATTTTTAAATATTACGAACTCTATAAGCAGGAGCTTACAATAACTGAGCCGGATGTGTTAAACATAAATGGAATCGTGGATTCCTTGGATGACTGTCTAATAGATAATAATGTTCCAGTGTCAATTTTCCTTGATAATACAACTCAAATTTTGAAAGTACGTGTACATGATTTTCTTGATAAATTATTTTTTATAATTAATAAACTTTTTTTCTACTTAATTTTAGGTAATTTTGCAAAATTTTCCTGAAGATGTGGTATATCTCCAGTTTCCTGCGAAGCTTAATAAGTACTTAAATTTACGATACGATTTTGCTGTGCAAACAAAAGTGTTTCGAGCGTTCCTCCCTTCCCGTTTATTTAAATCTCCTCTAGTTACGTATCAAGAAATAGAAAAAAAGAATGCAGAAAAAGTATATCTTCTGAAAAATCAAAAGCCAAACCACATATTTCTTACATGCAATATATTCCGTGATAATATATGTGACCGTAGGCTCCTACCATACATGCGAAGTATAATCAAGCGCGAAGATAACACGTATAATTTAGAATTTCAAAATCCAATTTATTTGCCATTAAACCAAAATGTACTAGAATGCATAGAAATTCGAATAGTAAGCTACGGTGGGAAATTATTAGATTGCATCGGACCAACATCTTTAACGCTTCATTTCAGGCGTTAAAAATCATATATATTCGCGGAGCTTTTACTCAACTACCTTCAGTATGGATTTAAACGCAAAAACACGAAGAAGGAGAAAAGTAGAGTGTAACGAAAATTTCTGTTTCTTAAAGAAAATGGAGAGTAATAATGAAATGAAGCAAGTAGGAAATGGGAATCCGCTTGTACCGTCACTCCCTCCAAATTCCTATACGATTCCATTTAAAATTGGAGGACTTAACAAAACACGAGCTAAAAAAAGGAAAAGTGGTAAAAAGGTGAAAATTCAAGTGGGAAATGGGAGAAAAAGGAGAAGAATGAAGAGGACGAAGCGGTCTCAAGTCGGCCGGGGAAGAGGGAGCGGACAAAAAGGGGGTGCAAAAAAGCGCAAGTCTGTCAAACGCAAGAAAACATCCAAGCAAAGAAGACGTTAAACAATGGCGGTTTATAGTGAATTCCCAGTGACAGATACAATCCAAACTAACCTTTCACTTTTAAAGGAGGTCGAGCAGGATGTGTCTTTCACTTACCTTGACAATGTCAATATATTTCCTACAAATAGTTTAACTGACAATACTATCCCTATCGAGTTTAATTACATATCAAATAATGATTTCTATATTCGTCCAGATAATTGCATGCTACGCTTTAAACTTCAAGTTTTAAAGGCAAACGGAGAGAAACTTACTGCAGCGGAGAATATTGCCTTAATCAATAATCCAATTAGTTCAATATTTAAATCTTTTGAACTTTATTTTAATGACGTTTTAGTTAATAAACCAATAAACAACAGCCTCTATGCGTCATACATTCCTAAACTCTTAACCACGGCGGAATATGAAAAGAATTACACAATGCTGAAGGAACATTGGGCCCTTGATACAGACGATAGTACTGGTCCAGGGAATAAGGGTTTTGTGTTGAGAAATTCGTGGATAAAAAACTCAAAAGATTTTGAAATATATTATAATCCATTTGAAAATGTTTTAGGCTCAAATAAGCTAATACTGCCAAATATTAACCTAAAGTATATACTTAGAAAGGGCGATCCAAGTCTTTTTTTTCATGGCGATCTGCCTAGCGAAATGAACCCATTTCCCTACAAGCTAGTTTTTAAGGAAGCCACGCTCATAGTTTCACGCTGCTTAATTCCACCAAAGATTATGGCAACCCATCAAGCAATTCTGCAAAAAACGCCCATACTTTATCCACTCACTGCGAACGAAGTAAGAATATTGAATATCCCTTCTGGCACGACCAACTTTTTTTCAGAAAACGTATTTACAAATACACTACCATCCACCGTGGTAATTGGTATATTACCAGTCCAGAATTTCAATGGAACTTTGAATACCAGCCCTCTTATATTCAAGCAACATGACGTGAGCAAAATAAATTGTCTCGTAGATACACAGCCTTTAATTAGGAGAGAAGCGACTGTTGACCCAGGAAAAGCTGATTATTTCCGTTTCGCGGAGAACATACGAAAATGTGGTCCAGCTGGTCATTTCAATGGCCTAGATGAGGATATAATTGAGAAAACCAGTTTTATGTGGATTTTTTTTATGCAGGAATTCTCGAATCAAGCAGAAAGAATACCTACACGCTTTCAAGGCAATTTAAAATTAGAGTTATTCTTTAAGAAAGCAACCACAATTAACTTGATTGCAGTCGTCTTAGGCCATTACAAAAATATCCTTCAAATAGATCACAACAAGAATATAAGAGTACTATCGTAGTGGGGAAATGGAGTCAAATACAAAGTTTTCTGGTGTTTTCGGTGAAACGGCAAATTACTTCAGATTTAGTTTGCAGTCGTTTTTTTCAAGGGCGTTTCGCAGAGTGATTCAGGGAAATCTTTCGAAACACTCCAAGCGTGAGCAGGTTGAAAAAAAGACAAGGTCGGTCGTTAATAAAATCCTCAAGTGTGGTTCAAATGACCGGCCTAAACTTGAGAAGAAAAAGTCAAATGCAGTGTTAGTGCAACAATGGGAAAGGTACGCCCTAAAACTGGAATCTGTAGCTCTTTCTGGACTCGCCGAGATTGAACAAGAGAATCGGTATACGGAAGAAGAAGAAGCAGACCGTCTTTCTACGGAAATTTGTTCTGCGTCTTTGCTGACTATTCTCGCCAGCGCAATCTGCATGAAACGGAGATTCGGTGACGTGAATAGTCTTCCAAGGATTCATCCCAAACAAGACAACGTCCAAACCATGGAGATTTTCATCGACACAATTTTCTACCTGAGCGGAATTAATGTAAGTTAAATATTTTAATAATATTTTAATATGGTCACCGTAATAACTTGGATGGAAGTGATTAAGATTGGCTAAATTAACCGATGGAATCGTGTTTATTGTTTTTGATTAGCCTGAAATACAGGACCTGGTAACGAGAGACAGTAATTTCTTTCTTACGCTAGTGACCGGAGGCATTGCGTTGGATTCAACAATGCTACGAGAAATGAAAATTGTGAAGGACTTGGAAGCTGCATATGCCGACAAAAGCCAATTCTTCAAGAATGTAAGTTACATTTACCACACACACAATTGCATTCTTTGTAATCAATATTTTTATTGAATATTTTTTTAATATTTTTATTTTTTCTTCTTCAATATATTTACTTAACAGGAACGAAACCATAACCTGGACCTTTCAAGGAAATTTATTGATGAAACAATCACCAGTACATTTCAGGACATTGACTATGAATTTAATCATTTACCTGATGCGAATTGGGAAGACGAAGGACAACAACAAGAGCATAACCAGGCTAACGTTTCAACTGCACACTTAATCGGCTCCCAAAGGAGTCGCCGATTCCTACCTGTTGAACAGATCACTGCAGATCAAGTGGACACATACTATCCCCAAGTGGACTATTCGGGTTATGGGGAAGGGCCATTACCAGGACCGTCATCTGAGATACCAAGTTCCATTTACCCTCCACAATAGTTAGCTTTCTATTTCTGTTTAAAAAAAGGATTTCCCCCCATTTTGTTTTAATTTCTGAACGTTTACCTCCGTTCTTTTTAGCGAACTTGAATATATATAATTGATATTATGCATATTATTTTCTCCTTGGAACATTTGTAAAAGTAAGCTCTATCCATGTTTAAACTAAGCTAAACTAATCCATTCTGTTCAATAGTTTTACTCTTTCTAATTGTGAGCAAGAGTTTTTCAGTTAAATTATATTTTAAATCTCCACTATTGTTAGTTTTAAATAAGTAAGCTTTCTGTCCATGTTTCTCCTGTTAGTTTTCAATAAGTAAGCTTTCTGTCCATGTTTAAGAATTTCATTTTGTTCAGTTAAACCTCCATTCCTTTTAGCAGTAAGATTTTAATACATTTAATTATTATTATTAAGCACATTAATTGCAATTTCTACGTCTAATTTTGAGATACATTAATCAGTTAAACCTCCATTCCTTTTAGCAGTAAGATTTTAATACATTTAATTATTATTAAGCACATTAATTTCTCTCTAGTGTATTATACATTTTTTGTAAAAAAAAGTATTGGCAATTCTAAATTAAACTCTCTTCAATTGGCTAAACATTTTTTAATTTCATCATTTTATT
>JAANSQ010000728.1:0-19663 GCA_036850885.1 Lepidocyrtinus dapeste | reverse complement strand
AGTAGAGGAAATAAAATATCAGCCTTTCGCAACACATTCGGTGTGGTCGACATCAATTTATATAATTAAGGATGGGTAGTAGAGTTTACATAAATTGAACGTTTCCTTTCATTGATATTGGTAAAGATAATCATTGAGTGAGAAAAGCCTTTAGTTTGTATCCATTCAAAGTTTTATGTCATGCAAATTAAGTAAAGCAATAAATGCTGTAAAGATAAACTTTGATTTTCGTTTCGTAAACTATCTCAAAAATGTCTTTCCGCCGCAGGTGACATATAGTCAAAAGATGCTCGAGTCAGAAGCGTATCAGCGTGCTGTTGCAGCGAGAAGACCCGTAATGATGGGATGGGACCAGCGAGCATTCCCTGATCCAAACAAAGGTAATATGTAAAGAAAAAACTGTGTCAGTTCATGTCATATCATCCCACACTCCGAGTCTATTTCCTCCTCCCATGTATGAATACAATGTAAATATATTTCGCTCTAAAAATGGCAAAATGTAATACTTCATGCTTAAAACAAGACATAAGCTTTAACACATTATCCTTTCCTATCTTTTTGAAAAATTACATGTCTATCTTCGCAGGATTTCTACATCGGATGTTCTCAACTCTGGTAAGTTTTAGTGATGTATACACATCCTATAAAAGAAAGAATTGTCTTTGCGGAAGATTGAAAGCCTATAGGTCAGAGCAGTATAGCCATTTTATGACCTATTCACTTTAATACAAGTTACATTAGGCTGACACAAGAATTCTAAAAGCAAATTCCCTTCTGAACCGTACTTCTTTTATTGCTATCCATTTATGACTCCATTCTCATTCCAGTTGGTTTCACGGGGAAGAGGTAGTCAACAGATATTATGGAAATGGTATTGGAGAGTCTGATCGCCACTGTTATTTTGTAGAATGGAAACTACCTAAATTTAAATTATATAGCTGGCAGCTCCAATGTTGTCCCTTATAATAAAATTGCAATTGTTCTTTACGCTATGGAGCTATTGTCTCTTGAAATACAATATAGCATGACGAAATTGACACGCTGGAGACTACATAAATATACATATGTATGCTATATAGTTGTGCAATCACTATTCTAGCATCAGATGGGCCATTGAATGAAATTGTGAGCTTTAAAACGAATGGCACATCATTGATCGTTTTTCAGGTGCCAACGGATCTGACCGACAATAACGTAATGGCCATGTATCGCATTGAGCATGAGGTATTTGCAGCTTCGGAAACCTGCTATGTACATTCCATCAACCCAGACTCGCTCGATAAGAAAGAAAGGGTGAGTTTTACATAAAAAACGTTCCATTATAATTACATTTTTTATTTACTAATACGAATTGTGCGTGTAGGCACCTAAATATACTTTCACATGATGATTCTTTCAAGTACACCACTGCTTTTGTGTAAACATGCACTTGTAATTGCGATCAAAGTCAATTTCATATTGAATTTACATTTCTAATGAAAATTTTGCGATGCATACCTGAATGATTAAGTACCTGTGAGTACACAAAGCACACGATAGGATTGAAGCGTAATAAATTATTCGCCGCATTATGACTCCTGCTATTGACAATGAAAGGAGTAGAAAATGCAATTTATGCTTGTGTATCCCCAACATAATTCTCAATCAGCACCATTTCACTCATTATGCAACTGTCCCGTAAATCCTTTAATTTTTCAAAAGCGTACAGTTTTCCTTGACTTAACTCGTTTAAAGAATAACATGTCATCATGAAATTCATTTAAGGTGATACCTTCTCGGTACCTTGAACACAATGAGGGGAGATAGCTAATCTGATTTTGATTATGATTTTGAAATCATCCAAAGTATTTTATTTGGTCATCGCTACCTATTTCTCATATGTTTAACGTGATTCATGATGTGTACGAATTTGTTCTGACATTTTACTTGGCATATCTGGGCACTAAAATATGAAGTACTTTTTCAGCTACTCTTTCATAAAGTACCTCATAATTTATCACATGAATCCATCTAAGCCCCGCATAATACAATGACTTTCGACAAATTTGGTGACAAGAAGAGGGATTGGCGGGACATTAATACAAGCGGCAGCGTTCCCAATAAGTATGTAATTACTTTTATCGATAGGTAACACAATTTAATATAGCGCAGGACCAGAACACGTCAAATACATGGTTACTTAATTTTGTCATCGTCGTGATCTTCAGCATGCTAACAGAATACAAATCCATAGGGGGTCTCAATTTAATGTCGTTCTTCTTCTTCTTGTCCTGCATAAGGACTAAGGCTCTTGAGTTACATCATGGGCTTTACCCTGAAAAGACTATATGCTACACTCACCCTTTATTACGGAAAAAGAAAGATAAACCCTAAAATTGCAATTCTTTGTGAATATGTATTATCTGAGAGTGGCTCTTGAGAACGCTTTTGGATGTGCTGTGACAATCGAGGAAAAAACCCTAAGTTTAGATTTGAAAGGGAGGGAGAGACAAAAAGGGACACAAAATGAGGACCATTCACTTCCCATTGTTAGTCATCATCACCAGGAGCGTTACAACGTCCAACAATAACATACGTCTCAAGAATAAGAGGAGAAGAATAGATTTATAAAAAATGCTATGATCACACGTGAGTGTCTCAAAATATATGATAAAGCTCGCCTGGGAGGACTTATTAGCGTTCTTTTCTTTAGGTAGTACTGGTGACGAAAATGCATTATGTATAAGAATAAAAACAAAGTTACTCATTCTTCAAAAGGAAGAGAAGGTTTTTGGACTAAGGAGACATGCGACATCAAACAATTCAAATTTTTACTACGAATTTTTCAAATACACAATAAAAACAGCAAGTGAGGCATAAAATGTGAAATGCGGATAAAATGGTAATATATTTCTCGAAAATTGTTTTCTTATATAATAGGGTTGCATAATAAGCCTCTTTGTCAAGTAAAGAAAGGATTTCTAAAATATATACGGAGGAAAATACTGGGATGATTGTGATGAAAAAATGAAAAGATTGTTTAATGCCTAAAAGATTAATAGGAGTGTAGGCAGGGAAGCATCTTGTTTCAATGTGATTTTTTTTGGCAGTGTCCTTTAGGTACTTAATCAAAATGCAATTTCTTGTCAACGTCATCAGTCATCACGTAAGGTCTTTTTTGTGACCGTAAATGTCTAATTGTGAGAGTGAATGATATTTTTGAATTCAAAGCTGCATCTAAAAACTGCATTTTGTATGCAAATATTAGGTGCATTGCGTGTTAATAATGGATCAAAAACGTTTTCGAAAAATACATGTATGATTAGTTTTGCAATGTGAAATATTTGAATACGACATCACTACCGACATGCATGTTTAAGTACAAAGTTGTGATAATAAGAATTTATTAGAGGTGTTATCATTGCATAGATAAGATTTTTTGATGTAGTTGAAGCAGAAACGTTTAGTACAAATCACGTGCCACTTTTTTGAAGTTTAATGTCTTTTATAAAACGGTTAAGCAACACAATCGAATCCTGTGACATTTTCCAAATAAACTTAGCACAGGATAAATTAAATGGGTTCAATGGATTTTACCATTTTCTTGTAACATGATTACTCGAGGATAATATGCAAATCTAAATATTTTAGCCATTTACACATTCTTGCGCACATATTGCATACTTTTTACTCTTCTATGAATTAGTATTTTGTTTGACTAAAATGATTGATGGCCACCAAAAAGCAAAGCCAACAAATTCTCGAAAAAAGTTGTGACATAAATAACAAGCGGTAAAAGAGAAGCTGTAAGTTTTCATGCGTTTATTTTTTTATCCTTTTTTCTGCTTAAAGATTAACCTTTTTTAAAACTTAAAAGCATTAATTGTACGATTCATTAGTTAATCAGTCTGAGTATAAAAAACGTTCAATATTGTCTGATACTCTTATAGAGCTAAGGTTGTACGTACAAATGCTCCTAAGTTTTCTTTTGGCAGTGTTAGTGTCTGCACATGCAGATGTGCAAATTGTAAAAATCGTTGTTTGTCAAAATTATCATTATTTTTAGTGGACGATGATCAAGGTAATAGTAATGAATGACATAACTTGATGCTTCTTGTGAGCAGCTCATCTTCGTCTCTCTCTCTCTTTCTCCTTTGATGATTATTATTGCGTGATAGGAGGCAACTCATTGCCTAATCACCTTGGGTCATCTTCATCTCTCTAATCTATCTCCCTCTCACACTTTATTTCGATAAAAATTGATAAGAAGTTTACAAACATTTAGGGATAAAAGTCCAAATGAAAGATAAAAAATGGCATAATTCTATTAATCCTTCCTTTTGTAAACATCCAAATTGAAATACACTTTTGAAAATAGTAAAATATACATTGATTGTGTGTTACATTAGCAAAAGTCCCCTCCAGCCTCCTCACTCAGGTAGAGTAAATTGATAAACAGTATGTAAAATGTCAAGAGAAGTATAACTCATCAAAAGTTAATAGTTTGGACCTATACAAATGAGTATTTCTTTTTGTTTCTAAGCCGCAGGTTTTTTGCTCAAACTCACGAATCGAATTCATGTTGCGATTTTTCTCCTTTTGATAAATAAGGTACGGAGTGGAAGACACAAAGTTCATGAGGACGTTATTAGATGCTTGCTGTGCCCTTTCCATCAGTTTTGAACGTTAAGAACGTATTCTTAGATATCTATAGGGAAGGAGCTGTGACCAATAGGATTACGTAATTTTAAAAGCATATTGGTCGGCAGTATTTTAATCAATGCTGGTTTAGCTACATATTCGGACATCTTTAGAATATGACATTATTTTCCAACTCTGATGCGTTGATTGTTGTATCGGAATTAATTTCCATACTAATATTGACTGCCTACCAGAGCACATGAGATATGGTTGTTGGTGCGTAAGACCTTTAAATCAAACTTTAATTTGATTGTTTCAAAATAAGAAGATGCGTCGGTAAATAAGGTGTACTCGAAGAAGTTGCGTGTGGACCAATATGATCCTTTTTTAAAAATTAGATATGCTAATAGTTTTGTGTACTTCGAATAAATCCACCAGACTATACAATTACCAGTTGGAATCATTTGTCGACCTGTCAGGACGATTACACTTCAACGCATACTAAACGTCAATAGTCTACTTGATGATTAGTATTTTGAAGATGATGAAGCATAACAGGAGAAAAATGATTGGCACGCAACATGACACTTCATAAGATTTGCCAGATTTTGTCATGTTATGCGTAATTCTAGCAATTGTATGAAAGTGCATATGCACGACTGAAAGCGATTTACTTTGTTCATTTTGATGAGGCTTCCGATAAGATGATGAGAAAAATAGATAAAGTATTTTTTCATTCAATTGGAAGCTTATTATTTTTTGCGTGTTTAGTGATGATAAGCGGTTACAATTTTATTTGAAAGCAGACAAAAATTGCAAAAAACTTTGACAAACCATAATTGCAACGAAAGGAAGATGAGCAGCAGAAGTATTTATCTAATATCAAATGTTACATTGTTTCTAAATATCTCCACACACTTTTCGCCACTATTTTGAAATGCCATATGTGCTTCATGTATGTACTACTGAGAATTAAGATTTTATTAACCGATTACAGAACATTGTATATGATAAAACATTAGTAGTCTTCATATAAGAAGATGGGGAAATGTGATTCATTTGAACTCTAGTAAGCTGTAATAAGGAATAAGGTCATAGGTATTGCAACTACTTTATGCGGAGTACTATCATTAGGACAATCATGTAACTGATCTCTGTTTGAACGAATATAATATTTCGCGGATAGGAAATTGAAGCATAAGCCCATAAAATTTTTTGCCAGCTGGAAATATTTTGAAACGTGAAGATTGGATAGACTAACTTTAACTTTGTATAGACGCTACGATAGCACGATCACAAACAAACGGCTGAAATTATGCAATTTTACTTAATAAGCATGAAGTTGGTGATAAGTGTATGAATTTGGTCTAAATGGTTTCGTAGGTGGACTATAACAAAGTTGCTGGCACAATGTTTATATCAGCTCACCCATTGACAGACGCCGAATCAGGAACGGTTTGGAATATAGGGTAAGTTTTGAATTAGGAATCTATATGTATTTCGTAATCGCCATAATCTTGATATGCTAAATTATAGTAATGATTNCCATAATCTTGATATGCTAAATTATAGTAATGATTGAGGATGGCAGCCGATGATCGCAAGGAGTTCTATTGCTTTAGATTCTGTCAAGATTATGGCAAATGGATAAAGATGAAACTAATACCTAATTGGTATACTAAATCTCCATTGTTGCGATTACTCAAGTTGAAGACAGAGATAAGAATTTGTGACCTCAATGCCTATTTTCACAGAATCACAGTTTTACTGATGAACTAGCTTTAGTAATCAATACAGGGGAAATAAATAAGCAATAGATAATGTTTAACCGTCTAATTTCTTCCCAACAGTTCGTCTATGCTGACAGGATGCAAGTACAATGTGGTCAAAATAAAGCCGACGGGGTCAGGAAAAGCAGCAGATGGTAAAATTTATATCATTGTCATAATCATTATCAAATCCTAATTACCATCTCGATCGAATATTATTACCCAAGACACATTTTTTTACCGCCCCATATTTACTGACCTGGTGTCAAATATATTGGGGAATCTCGTTTTTCATATCTGCATACATTCCCAAAGATTATGTTTTTATCCTTTATTCCAAATTATACTTAATGTGGGCATCTTCTTTCTTAGACACTCTAATTTATTTAATTTCGAGAGTCTAAAAGTTCCGCGAAAAATTCTTTCTTCGCCTACGAACGCAAAAATTATGAATTCGGCAGGTTGAAAAGTAAAGAGTAGAAGCGAGGTAATCACACCGTAGCTTGGCACGATTTAAATGGACTTTAAATATGCAACGCTTTTGATATTAATTTGGGATTGTTGCATTTTACCTATCTGCCGCATCAGGACTGATGATGAAAAGTGTAATCATGGCATAACGCAACTTAAAGCACGACTCCCTACAGATAAATGAAAAAGAGCCAATGAATTATTTACCATCTTGAAATATAAGGATTGAGGAGGAGGAGGATTATCGTGTCATTTGCGATATAATTAAGCTATGATTTCTTACCTGAGGATAAATTAAGGAAAATCGTAATTAATGCAAAGCAGAGTGTTGCTTTTGAAACCGTCGAAAAGAGACGATGATTTAATTCTAATGGGCATTTTAATTAGTCCTTAAATTAAGGAAAATCGTAATTAATGCAAAGCAGAGTGTTGCATTTGAAACCGTCGAAAAGAGACGATGATTTAATTCTAATGGGCATTTTAATTAGTCCTTGCATTATAGCTGGATTTCCCGAGAGGTACTGGGGCGAATAAAAAATAAAAGAAATGAAAGGTTGTAGAAATCATGATCTCTCTTGGATTAATGTGGGTGATTTTTTTTCAGCGTATAATTAGGTTAAAATATCTACAAAATTACAACCGGAATGTCTATAGTAAGTAATTTAACAGCAGAACAAATATTGTCCTCCAACGATTACTGCCTAAACGCATGACTAAATTAAGCATTAATCTCCCTTAAGCTATACACTTCCTACACAAGTACTGCGGATTAACAAGACCCCACAAAAGTAGGAAGCTTGTACCTCTCTCGTTTCACTTTTTTTCGAGATTCCTCTTTCTCATTTCATTTGCTGTAACGTTGTACAAATGCATATCATTAGCATTTTAATCTGCCATTCATTACGATTTTCGCCGATAAGTTAGTTTTTAGGTCTATAAAAGCGCTCCAACTCACGTTTTCTTAAAAACAAGCATGTCTCATCTACTTGGAGCTTTTGTAATCGTAGCAGGATTCACGCTCACTCGGACAATGGCCTACACATGAATCCTACACGCTCAAAAATCAAGCATTGTGAAGTTTGCTTCGCAATAAAAAACAATGACATTTTTGAGGATCATGGAGAATGTTAACTCGGACGGTGTAATGAGCATCACATGCCTAACTGCCTAGACGCTAAGTCTGATACAATCACTTCACTATTATTGGTGCTTTATGGATGTAAAAAAAATCTACTTATCATAAAATAAATCTGATGCAAACACACTTTGATAATTATGCTTATGCTATGCCTAAATAACATATTTTCTGTGGAAATAGCCCATTCAGATATATTTTTTTAAACAATTTTCCATGTACTTGAATAAACATCTTATTACCACATATAGATTCTATTTAACCATGTCACATCTATCATTCGGACCAACGCCATCATTCTTTTTATAATTTGACTCTCAATTTACTACCTACTTCAATAAAAAATCAGTCTTCACTTTTTTCATTTTTCTTGGTCATTTCTTTGCCATTTCAGTTTTATGTACTATACAGAGCCGAAAATTTTTATTCTGAGCAAAGCGCAGCGTGAAGTCAAAATTAATATGATTTTTTAACTTTTTTTTACTTGGTTTTGTAAAAAGGAATGAAAAATGTATGCAGATTTTGCTTCGCGAACACATATATTTTCTTTGTCTTCAACTATTTTGTTTTTTAAAGATGAGAGTGCTTAGCACAAGTACGATGAGTTTTTTGAATGCAAATCACAGTCCATAAAAAGGTACTTGTCAGGTTTGTATTAAACAATAAAGTTGAAGCCAAGGTCGTCGGCAAGTACTTGAGACTCAATATGGTTCTTGATTTCTGTCTTTTGAGTTGTATGGTCATTGTTGTAGTTTTTTATTTGTATAAAAATATGATTAACAAGTTTTTGAAAAATATGTGCTTTTTGGTAGCGTTGAAAGAAGCCAAAGTCATTGCAACTATACCATCTTCTTGGAAAACTTGCATGTCCTACTTCCACACGTTTGCCATGACTGAGAACTACATCGTATTCATGGAACAGCCACTGCTTATCAATTGCATGAAACTCGCACAGATTGGGATAAAAGGAAAAGCTTTGAAAGACACTTTGGAGTGGACTCCCGAGGAGAAAGTATGAACCTTTCATTATCTTACAAAAGTCGCTTTTAGTTTCATATTTCTGGACTCGTATGAATAATAAAGAATTTCCCAGCTACTTTGAGTATAATTAAATTTTGGTAAATTAACTAGATTTTCATAGAGCATTGGTTCGTCTTTTGTTACATTACAGAACCGCATTTACCTTGTTGAAAAGGACACCGGAAATGTGATCAAAACAAAGTTTATCACGGAAGACCCTTACTTTGTTTTCCATCATATTAATGCGTTCGAGAGAGACGAGCAGGTAGGTTAAGTTTTTTTTTACCGTAATTTAATATTCGCTAAAAGCTTTTTCTCTTCTGACAAAAGCTGAACTTGAAGTGATGCATGAAAAATGATAAAATGCATAGCAAACTTGGACCAAAGTTTATAAAAGTAAACAGAGTGTGTTTTTATTTAATGAGCATAAATGGGCATATTGAATTAATTGTTTACAAGGTTGAAACAGGAAGACACTACTTAATTTTCCTAAAGTGCTTTGCGGAACAAATTAACAATTTATAAAAATTTAAAGTCATGTTTTCGTACGGAGCTTGAATGCTTGGGTATAGGGCAACTTGAGACCGGATGTAAAGCTTTTTCCTATCATAATTTGTTGGAAAATTTAACCAAATATATTTAATGGCAGCTCTTATCAATCACTGGAAACTGATGCTTTCAAATCGGTAATCACATTATCTTAAGTATACTCAAAAATTGGGCAAAGTTGGCGGAAGAGGGTATAAATACAAAACAATTGTACAGACTATGAGCCTTATCTAAAATGACTTGAATATCTTAAAAACGATCTAAAAGTGCTTCCTAGCTTTACTTTTTGGCCTTTTGACTCTCGATGTTGGCGTAGATGATGTCAAGGGCCTTCTGGATAGCCTGGAATAGTAAAAATAAAATATTTAAATATCTCCCGTTATAGACTGTTAGAAACTGTTAAAAAATCGCTAGGACCTCAGGTATTGGTGGAGCAGTTGGTAAATGTTCTCCTATTATCCCCAAGAATAAAAAAAAATGATTAGAGTGAATAATGAATAAAATAGATCTTAATTGAATTAGATTATTTTTGACTAAAGAAGTGAATAATAATACGGCTTGGCGTACCCTGTGGCTGGAATCCTGTAACGAAAATGAACATACCGTTATTAAACGCCAAAATTAATAAGAAAAAGTTACATGAGTTCATGTATGAACGATCGACTACTTAAGGTCTTACCATTTTCATCAGCAACATAAGTTACAGAAATAAGCTCTCCTTCCGGTGAATAGTAGGAGTAAGATCTGTTTGAAAAAATTTAAAAAGACATGTTATGTAATGACCCTTATCTAATCGACTTTTTACTGGTTGAATAGGCAAGAATACAAAAACCGTAGATTACAATCATTATCTTATAACATTACCCCTGCATGACTTGAATGGAATTTTCTGGGTCATCGCTTGGCTTGATGTATCCACTTTGTTCTGCCTTAGTGCCATCGGAAAGCTCAGTAGCCCAACGGAAAGTTCCATCTCCATTGTTTTCATTTTCACTCTTGAGAATAACTACCTCATCTTTATTTTGGGGACGTGCGATAGCCAGTCCGAAAAAGGCAGCCAAGAGAACCTACCAATATACATATAGAAAATTTAATCAAATTCGGCACAGTTACACAATAACACGGTATACGCATTTAGTTTGCAATTTTTTCCGTAGGGATAGGATGGATAGGATGGCACAATGATTTTCCGTTCACTGTCCGTACACTAATTATAAATTAGTCTAAAATCTGCCTCATACTTCCCAATTAGTAAAGAAGTTCAGAATTAATTGGTAAAGTTTCTAGAGTGTAGAATTTCTGAGATAATTTCCACTTACGTATTTGAACATTGTGAATGATATGGAAAAATTGGTTGATTAATTTAATTTATCCGTGTGAATTGGTTTAGTTGATACTCACTCTAGGAGAAGCAAAAAACGATTGACGATCGAAATCCAATGTCCACAAGCTTATATGTAGGAAAATTTTTGGCGAGGATGGTTAACAACTTTTTTTCAGAGATATTCATATTCAATCAACCACGTTATAATACTATCAAATAGCTTGCATGAACACATAACACTCAGGAATCCTCTTCCTTTAGTATAAAACTTTTTGGGGATTATAAATCTTGAGTGGGTAGTTGTACTCGTATAAAATATGCAAAATTATTTTATACCTATACCTAAACCTAAGTAATAATTGACATGAGTTAGCCGTTTACTATACCGAATACGTCCAAGTGATGATGATGATGAAGAAGAAGATGATGCATGAAATAAGTGATCTTCATAGGTAATCACACTAACATAGTCCCGAGCTGTCCCTTTCCTCTCACCAAAGGAATGTTTTACTCCATCCTCGACAACCGCAGCGCGGCGGTGTAATCAGCATCCTTTCATTGTTATCATGTTACACGCGTTAGTAACTTCATAACGTTTTGTTCCTACAATTCTAAGAAGGGCCTTCGCTCTAAAAATATATGACATACACTCACTTTTGTAAAAACTAGATATTTTCAAAAAAAAAACATGTGTACATTTATCTGTGAAGACCAGATAAAGATTTTTTAAACTTAAAAAATATACGTTATTTTTGGAAATTACTGTTTATTTTTTTTCATTGATAAGGTTGATATTGACCTAGCGCTATAAAATAATAAGGGGAGAAAATTAGAATCAATATTATTATATCCACTTTTATTACATGGGTTGGTCGAAAATTGTTGATTTCTGAAAATAAATATGCCAATAGGATCCCACTTTGTTGAGCATGTGGAGTGTCTACTTTGTTTGATTGTACTCTTAACTACTTTTACTCATCCAGATTGAATACATGAATTTTAATTTTTTGTTTTGGAAGAAGACAAGAAAACAATCATGTACTTTTGATCATGACGTGTTTGTTCCCCATTAAGATTTCATTGTCAAAATCGCCGTTATAGTACAAGTCATTATTATTTTCTTGAGGTTACCGCAAATAGCATTGGATTAGAGTGTTATTATAGATGAACTATATTATCTTAGATATTTTTCTTCGACACATTAAAATTCATTCTTCATGGTGGTCGAGAAAATTTTGGGGTTAGTTAGAAACAGAAGCGCTGAGATGTTTTAGCTATTGATTCGATCAGACATATTGCTGACAGATGTTTTGCTTTGCTTCTGGAATGCCATTACTTGAGTAATCAATAAAATTTGCTATTTTCAACACTGCATACTTGATGTGATCGATAGTATTCATGATAAACAAAAATAGTTGAAAGTACTTAAATTACTCACGACACCTTGTTTTGACTTGAGTAGTGACTGATCGCAGTAGGTATCATCAACAGAACAACTATTAATCCGTGGACATGGAAGTGTCTGCAGAAAAATCTATTACAGTACACAATAAAAGGATACTAAGCGTCTTCTGGTTGAAAATTTGAAGTTCGTCTTGAATTTAAAATGTAAACGATCCCAGCAAGCTGTTTAATGGCCACTGCTCCATTGTTAATTTTAACAATGATAAAAATAAAATTATTCGCGTAAGCTTAGGCCCCATTTGTAATTCCACGTAGCATTTTTCTCTAGTACTTTTGTAGTATAGGTTGATTGAATAATAATAATGATAATCAAAAGGAAAACAGGCTTTTCACGTGTGAAATTAACTCTACATGTAAAATATGTATTTCGTGAATTGAAATTGACGTTTTGGTAAAAGTTGCAGCGCAATGTATAGGTATCGACATCGACCTTTGTAATGAAGTCAATGCTAAAATTAGCAGGAGCCAAAACCAAGGTCAATTTTTAGAAGATGATGAATATAGCAGAAAAGGGTTGAATGAGCAATAATTATAACCCCGCCTTTAAATACATAATAATTACGTAATTACTTTCAGTGCTAATCATGATTCACATAACAGGCTTTTCATTTGGAATCAGTCTTCAGTAACCCAAACCAGCTAATGAGTTCAGCAACTTTTTAAGAGAGGTTGAACGTATTTGCTCTAGAAATATTTAGGTGAATTAGAATTCCCAAAAGCCTAATTTTTTTTACTGTAAAACCTTTAAAAATCGTGAGGTTGGATAATAAAATCAAAGTATGATTGGGGCAACCTGACACCTTATCTAATACCCTTAAAATGTGGGGATTCTTGCATACTGGGTAATTTATTCTGGTAAAATTCATTAAGAAGAAATTTTGACCATCAAATCTGATTAATGTTCTAAAATTGTTCAGACACTGTACTATCCTTAAATCTTTGTATGTCACCCTAGGAGGTTTGGCCGACTGAGATTTTGTAAAACAATAGTGTCATTTTATGTTCTTGAGATGATTCATTTCCAAAATAATTCCAAGACATTAGGGTTTTCTTCTGACGCGGTGTGATTTTTGCATATAAATTGAATTAATTGGAAGTAAACGGACGTACATTTATTGAAGATACATCATAAAAGTTTCGCAATCTTGCGAACATTGTTAATTAGATATGTTGTTAAATCAATAAAATAGTCATTAAAGATTCACATGTTTCATGTACAATGCACACGTAATGCATGCATCATGTCGTCATTCAATTCTAACCCTAACACTACCATCATCTTAGAAGTATCCTACGCAAAGCAATGCCTCATTGTTAAATGCTAAATGTATGTTGTAAGACTAATTGACGGTCAGAGAGTCAATATGCCGGTGATTAAACAAGAGGACCACCTTTTGCTTTTTTTGTAGAATTTTGATTTTTTTGTCATAATATTATGAAATCTGTAATCGCAAATGGACCTTAAATCATGTTTTTGAGTCATTTAAATTTAGCCTTTGCCCCTTAATTTTGTAATGCCTAAAACATTACGACTAAGACTCACTATAGGTTTTTTACAGAAATCTTTGCGAATTCAGAGAAAAAATACATAAATGCAAGCATATTTATTCGCTATAAAATATTACGGGAAAACATTCTGAAACCTTAGACTATTCGGGATACCTCAAAAAGTATCTAAGTACCAAATACGTCAGTTAAAATACTCTGGAATCCTTTTTTGTTGCAGATTGTCCTAGATGTGGTTGCTTACCCGAATGCCTCAGTTCTTGACAAATTTACTTTGGCTAACCTTCGTCAAAACGAATTTCCTAACAATGACCCCTCACAAACGTATCGATTTGTCATTCCGCTGGTGCGGTTTGTTGTGGTAAGTGATATCTATTACACTCATTATTTACGAATACTTCATAGAGAAGGATAGAAGAAGGATAATTAATCACTTCTAATCGATTTTCCACGTCTATTTATTCCATCCCGAACTTGACTAGAGTAAAAGCTTATACACTTTCTCGTAAAAATGTAAAGCCGTAGACATAAAATATTTACGGGTATTTTATGCCTCCTAACATTCTAATTCAACATTCATACTGCTTTTTATTTGTGAGAAGAAAGCGCGCACATACTGTGTAGTTGTAGCACAAGAAGAGTTTGAATTTAACAAAAAATAGAAAATCGTTTGGTGGTTTTCTTGTTAATGATGTTACACAATCAGTTAAATATAGCTGGACGGGTTTCATGAGCAAGTCATTATATTTTTTCTCGTTTCTGTAATTCGTGCAAGGGTAAACTTATTAGCACTAGCGATAGACAACGTGACTTGTTAGAAGTAATAGGCATAGACGGATGACTTCAAATGCGTGAAAGTATACATTCCCATTTATTTTTTAAAAATGTATACCTGTTTAATATTTGATCAACGTTCTGGTGCAAGAAATCAAGGCTTTAAGAATAATAATTCTAAATTGCTAGTTATTTGAACAAGATTGTCGTGATTTTTTTTCTCGAATTATTTCATTTAAAGTAACATGATGCCTAGAAGATTATATAAACCTGCATTGAAAAGTGTCAAGAAACAAGGATAGTACTAAATTGTTATGTAGACTAGGGTGGACAATGGCCTTATCATAAATTGGATGCTTGTACTTAATTTTTTCCATTTCTTTGAAAAGCGTTCTAAATAAGAAGTATATTACTAATATTTGTTGCTTTATTAAGAACTTGACATAATTTGAGTTACAAGAATCGTTCATTATAATTCTACCTGATAGGATCTTCCAGAGGAAGAAAACTTGATAACCATTCCAGAATTTGAGGGGTTTGCAATGCGGAGAGGAGATGCAGTGGTGATAAAGCCTCAAAGCATTGGTGAAACCGGATTTTTGGAGCTTCCAACCATTAATCCTAGATATATAGGAAAACATCACCGATTTTTCTATGCTTCTGGAATGTATGACACTGGAAGTAACAAAAACGCTGTGAGTAAAATTTTGACTATAACAAAGATGGATTATAACTGATCGTAAGTGTTAGCATTAAGGCAAAATTTCATTATTACAGGTTGTAAAAGTTGACACCGAGACTGGGAAAGTTATTCAGTACAAGGTCTCTAGGAACGAATATTGTGGAGAGCCAACATTTATACCCAAGCCGGATATCAATACTGATGAAGACGATGGGGTCATTTTGATACCAGTCAGCTCTAGTGATGTTGGCAAACCCGATTTTCTCGCCATTCTTGATAGTAAATCATTTCAGGAGCTAGCCAGGGCAGAGTTTGACACTAAATTTGTTCAATGCCTACATAACACATTTGTTCCGTTATTGTAAATAGTGTTCTAAATAGGGCTTTTCTAAATAACTGGAGTAAAATGGTTTATATTTTCTATATTAACTTGAATAATCATTTTGCAAGTATAATATCAATTAAATCTAAAGTTGTAGAACGTTGAAGCATTTTACCTAAATGTTAATTAGACAACTAAGTCACAGCTTAAACTCGTTATTTCACGAAGTTTTGGGTTTTATACCGTATCATGAAATCAATAAATAATCTGGTATTACAGGGAATCGATTTCGATTTTTTCAAATTAATGAGTAGGTCATAACATTAAATTATTCTAAATTAAATTATTTTTTCCTAAGTACCTTTAAGTTCTATTTAAACGGTTAAAGTTTCTTCATGAAGTATTTACCTCTAATTCAAACTGATAATGAAATTTTTGTACAATAATTGCTGCAATTTTTTGCAAAGACTGTCGCGGTGATCTTTAGGTTCTGGTTCAAACTAAGTCGTTAAAATTATAAAAATATTTATGCATGTTAACGGAGAAAGAAAAGAAGGTATAAGTACTTTCACATTTTAATTTTTCTCCGGTTTTACCGCAACCATGCTGCAAATTATTCGTAATGGTAAGGTGTTGACTGGTTACATTTATTATTACTAGTCAGGTTTAGATTTTCAATAAAATCTATGTTAGTATTATCCTTATTTCAAAACTATTCGGGGGATCTTGAGGCAGCCTCGAATGTTAGCCTTACATTACCATAAACGAGCACGTTATATCCCTCCGGTCCGATTAAATCCATTCCAATAATTATGTTCTAGTAATTTTTACTGCCGTTAATTAATGATTACTTTAAGTATTTAATGGTATTAAAAATATTAAAATCATAAAGTCGCCTACTCATGAATATCAGTACAGTTATAGCAAGCATTAGTATAATGATCTTAACAAATCAATAGCATCAAATCCTTCTATCAGTGTTTTTAATCTACAAGTATAGGAAATAATCATATTTGATGGCAAGTGGAAGGCATTTTTGATTGGCGATGATCCCTTTGCGGATGTATGTGTATGTTATCTATGTATATGATACTTTTTGTAAATTCTGTAAACTGTTCTTCCTTCGTTAATGCACAAAGACAACATAATCAATGTAATTAATATTTTTCAAAAATTTAATCTATCATAATCTCCGGAATGTAACTATTTGCTGCTAATTGCCTGTTGACAATATAGTGTTGAAAGCAAAAGTTGGCCGTTTCCATAATTCTGTTTAGGTATCATCTAATATCATTCATCACAAAGTAGTGTAGAGATACGCATTTTTTATTAGCATTTATTTTAGGGTTTATTTGTTCCCGATCAAAATATGATTGGATTTTTATCAATATTCAAACTATAATCTCGTAATCCTTGATCCCTTACATTTACCATTTACCTAATAGATAAAGCAAATTTTTTTAGGCTGTCTTGTTGGTTTTGATGATGAATTATGTATTACTCAAATAATTTATAACCTCCGAATTCGTTTACGTGATTACAAAAACAAATAATGTAAAGTAATGCAAAGAAATAGTAGAAATTAGAATCGTAGTCAATCGTAAAGAAGATTTTTGATAATAAAATATGAAAACAAATGAATCGCATCTCGCATGGAACACGTTGATTTTAATATAAACTTTTATCTCATTTTTAATATGTTATTATTCAAATACGCGATCATTTCATAGGCCCAAATATAAAACATAAACTAAGAAAATACAATTAATTAAATTGTTCCGTCTGGCATAATTGATATTTATTATATAAAAGTGGAGTAATTTATTTACATGAATTTTGTAAATTAAATTAAACACACCAATCAGTCTGCTTGATACATATATACATTGGTAATTGGTATTTACATAACATATGCGTAATGAATATGATGATTCTTTACGTCTTTTGGTTTGTAAATAAAAAATAATGTCGAACATTACAATAGATTAATAGACTACTAGCTACATGACTATTGAAAAGAAATATGTAGTGGAAAATATTTAGACACCGAACCTTACTTAAATTGGTAGGCTCCTCCCAACACCAGAGGTTATAAAACTGGTCAAGTATTTCATACCAGCAACACCCCCGGGTAGATAAGAGATGACGAAAGAAATCAGCGATATGATTTGTATGACGATACCTACTATCGTTAAAACTGTACTTTTGAGTCCAATTGCGAAGTACAGGGTGGCGAATAGAGAACCAAAGTACATCGCTGTAAAAGGTAAACGCTCCGAAGTCATCAAATGTTTAATGAACGAGGTAAAGCCCCACAACATGGACAAGCTGTTATATTAAAAAAAAATCATAAGTGATTACTGTGATTATCTAATTATAATGACCGAATTTGGATGGACTTAATTTTATTTTACCTTGAAAATGTAAAAACGCTGCCTAGTGTAAAGAATATACTAAATTTACGAGCTGCCAACAGCAAAACTGGTATATAGAGACTGGACAAGGTGAAAAAGAGAAGACCCATTCCCAGCAGGATAAAAAACCCTACAATTCTTTCTTTTCTTGACTAGAAAAATAAATTACTTAAAGTTATTATAAAAATCACATACAACATTCCCGAAAATTAAACATTATGGCAAAACTCACCAAAGTGCAACACAGTTTTGAAGTTGAAGAGACATTGCTTTTACCGGAACTTTCACCATTCGCTGCACTTGTCGATCCGGAACGGAACAAATTACCGAATCTAACAGCTATGTCATCTTCTATGCTTCCAGTGCCTGTCCTCTTTGGAACATATTTTCCTAGAGTTGCGCCCACGTTTGACAGGTAACCCAACACGTTATTATTTTGTGATCGTTTTTGCTCCAGTAAGAACTGCTCCAGCTCACTTGTGGCGTTGCTTGCTAGTGAGTCACCGTCCATATCAATTTCCACACTAGCCAAGCTTGAACTGGAGGACTTTAACCTGCTCATTTTTTGATTGATTGGCGATAATTAGTTCGGGAGTACTCAGTTGAGTTAAACCTGAAACAAAAACCTTTTCTTTAACTGCAAAAACAGACCATGTATCGTAAAGTCTTCTCCTATGCATTCTAAAAGCGAGTCTTCATCATTTATGGTATTGTCACGTATCAGGAAACCAATGGAGAAACGAAGAAAGTTAAGCTAGGTAGGATTTAGCGCTAGCGATCATTTATCTACTCGTTACTTTTTTGCAAGATTGAACGATACAACGGGACGCTAAAGCTATTGAAGAAAACACAACCTAAAACTTCCACAACAAAGTTTCTACTAACTACCACGACTTACTAACAATTTAGTCAATTTTCCTTACTTATTTCGTTGGATTTAACTTCCTTACTGTATCTGTATCAACTTAGCATTTTTAGCACCTTGTTGTTCTGCTCTTTTTTCGCTGCCAGAAGTCAGAAAACTCCAACCGAAAGTTACTAATGTCGGGAAATGATTGATTTGATTTTGCAAGAATCACACTAATCGCACACATGACAGACTCACAATTATATTAATACTTTGTTTATGTCAACCAATACCAGTAAGGGAGAAACAAAAAAGTCAAGAATCATCATCGATTATATTGATAATGATTAACAATAATGCAAAAATATTATGTCGTTTATGCTCCAGTCAGTCCAGTCCAGTTCACAGATTTGATATTTTCTTGCAGATGTTTTTGTTAGCTAAGCAGCTGGTTGGTTTAGTTTTTCTCTTTTCTGTCAGCGTCAGCACACCGAATTCCTTTTCACTATTACCCCACGTGCTGAAGAAAACATTGCGGGAGCTAATCTCTCAGGCACAGCAACTTTTACATCATCAACCGAAAGAGAAAGAACCGTCTAGTAATTATATTGTCACGGCTTCTGTAGTTTCACCAGTTTCATCGTTTTAATCTGATGGTTTACTGTCAAAAACATTTTTGTTCGTGAAACTACAAGTGCAAGACTTTTCGGGGTTTAACGTTTAAATTTTGCTCCAGAATGACGATCAGATTAACAGCGCCCTTTCT
>JAANSQ010000727.1:0-19666 GCA_036850885.1 Lepidocyrtinus dapeste | reverse complement strand
TCATTAAAATTAAAATTATAAATTTAACGTGAAATCATTATTTTTAAAAAATTTTGCAGGAGTTTTCCAGAAGCCCGAAGTGAGAAGGGCGCAATGGAGTCGATTCAGTCTTATCGCGAAACCCATTTGCTAACTGGAGTCTACAATTCCCTACATCAGTCCTACTTCATTCCCATGGTCACTCTGAACTGGATAATTGCATTCGTGGTCTGTACCTTCATTTCCATCGCTCATTATCAAGACTTCGATGTGGTCCAAATAACTACCTTCTTCACTGCTACGTTCGTGGGAGCCCAGTTCATCCTGATTTGTATTCGATATCCGTCCAGTGTGAGCGCCAAGAGTAGGAGTCTTCTCACAGATGGAAAGCTAGCAAATTGCATGAGAATCAAGTTGATTCGAAGGTGCTTCAGATCACTAAACCTTATCCATGTTGGATTCGGCGATTGTAATTTCTTTGATGAGTTGACACCACTCAAACTGTTCCAATTTTGTGTAGACCAAATAGTAAGTTTAACTATGATGTAAACATCAATTTAATTTTAATTTATAAAGCGCTTTATGTATTGGATGGAGTTTTTTTTTTAAATTTAACGGAACGATAACTAGTTTTGAATGTTTTTTGAAAGATAAAGTGTGTTTTCTGTCATATTAATGCAGACAATTATTTCGTAATTATTTTTAAAATGTTACACTATTGATTGGCACAATGGCCAGAATTGACGGTAGAAACAACCCTGGGTAAGGTCATTTACTAGCCTTTTATCTGGCTAAAGTAAATATGTATGTATTTTTAATAAAACTATTTTAATTATGCATATTTTTTTATTATATGACGGATAATATAATATGCAAACATAAGCATAAACCATTTATTAACTTCTGTTGCTTAGTAATTAAGAAAGTGCAAATAAAGTGTTATACCGTATTTTCTCTAAATAAGGCCGGGTAAATTAGGGAAATATGAAATTACAGCCTACCTCTGATTACAGCCCCTTTAATTTTTTATTCGATTTAAACAGCATACAGAGCACACTTACACCGTAAATTTTACAAAATTGATTTTTATCTTCCCTCCATATAGCCCGGTGGTAAGAGACCGATTTTCAATTATAGTCCGGGCTACAATAAGAGAAAATACGGTAGCTTGTAATGGAATAAAATGGCCATAGCACAAACTGCTTGAATCACTATTCAAATCACGAGAATTTGAAAAAATTTATAAATATTAATTATAAACTAAATAAATTGTTTTTTAATGTTACATCTACTTGGAGTTAACTAAAAATTTGGATTCATCGGATTCTCCAATTAGTAAAGTAAGCAAAGTCAAAGGGCAAGGAATGTCAGTAACTTTTAAACTTCCTCTTTAGGAGTGAACATGAAATTAATCCAAACCAATTATAAATGATAAAAGTTTGATATTTCTTAGGCTTTACATCATGGTTAAGCTAACAATTTGGTCCACACAAAACTGGAATAAGTTTAGAGGCGTCAGCTCATCGAAGAAGTTACTAATGCCGAACCCTACCTTTACAACAGCAAGTGACCTGAAACATTGACGAATCCTTTTATTCCACATGCATTTCGATTTTTTCGCATCTGCAAGAATACCAATACTCTTCGCATTTACGTTAGATGGATACCTTAGACAAATGAGAATAAATTGGGCACCAACTATTGCACCGGTGAGGAAGGTGGTCATTTGGACCATATCAAAGTCCTGATAGTGAGCGATGGCAATGTAGGTACACACGATAAACGCAATTATCCAATTCAAAGTGACCATGGGAATGAAACTGGACTGATGTAGGGAGTTGTAGACTCCAGTTAGCAAATGGATTTCACGGTAAGACTGAATTGACTCCATGGCATCCTTTTCGCTTCGGGCATTGGGAAAGCTTCTAAAATTCAAAGCATTTCATCATTTCAAGAGAAATTTATAAAGGCCGAATTTTTATAAGAATAAATTTACCTTTCAAAAACGATCAAACCAGATTTTAGTGAGAACATAGCTATGACCACGTTGACCACGGTATTGGTGGCAGCGTAAAGCATGAATGATACCCAATCCACGCAGTTGCTCCAATACCCCATAAACCAAATAAGGAATTTACGTACTGAAAAGCTTTCAATCATGTTGGTCAAAGGGATTTGATAAGGAATCGGGAAGATATTCAAGGGGAATCTTGAGACAATCATGGCACAAGTTGCCATGTTCCACCCTTCCGAGAATATAGACAATCTGATCACTTTACAACCCAAGAGGGTCATTCGACATTCCTTATCAATGTCCCAATGATTTGCGTCAATCACAGCATCTGACATTCTCCGTTTCTCATATTTTGCAAGTTGATTCATAAAATAGGCAAATTCCTTAGAATTTGTGTTGTGCAGCCAGCACATGAAAACGAGCGAAAAGTGTAGGTAAACCAGCTCGTAGTAAATAACCACGTTGAATATTGTTTCACCTTCTGCTGGAAACAGGATTTTTGAGAGGACAGAAATCCCAAAAATTAAAAAGACTCCAGCATGGCGCCACCAATGTCTACTTCCCAAAGGATGCCCTTGGAACTTTACTGGAACTTTGGAGGAGTCCAGGAGAACTTGATAAGGGGAGCAGAAACGAAGAGGGTGGAATTTCTCGGAAGTATGTTGCATATGGTAAATTTCAAGGAAGAGTTTTTCCATTAAACCCATTTTTGATCAGAAATGTGAAAAATTTTGCACTCTTTGAGGCTATTTTTTTCGCTGGATGTGAAGGCCTACCTTAATCTTACTTCTGATGGTAGCTTTCTATGAAAAATCAGTTATGGAGTTGGTGTCGATATCTTTTCTTGATATGCTGTGAATTAATTGAATATTGCATTAAAAATCGGGAAGGCGAAGTATCCAAAGTGCGTAAGCAATTATTCAAAGCGAACAAAATACAAAAACTGTTTTTACTAGCCAAGAGTATTTAGCAGAATAACGGTACAACATTGCCCATCGGGTACAGTTATACTTAGGTCAAGGCTTATCATGACCAATCGGTAACGTTTCCGAAGTTATCAAAGTTTGGACCGACGGACGGCAGCACTGAGCACATAAAATGCCTAGGCAACCAATAAACTCAGAAGGCGAGGATTCTTAGATGGAGGAATATTAAAGTACCGAAAGAATCTTGGGTGAGAAATAAAACCGATAAAAAACCTGAGTATTAAATATTAAACTACATTAAGAGTGCAAGTAGTCATGAAAATCAATCAATTCACGTTCATCGACAGTGTTTTAGAACCAAAAATTCCTTCACATTGCTTTCGAGATATAATTAATTAATCTAAGGTTTATACTGACAGTATCCATAATTTAGAGACATACGCTTTCCACTCGATTGCAGATAAATTCCATTAGAGCTTTTAACCGATCATCATAATAATTGAATAATTCACAGCTTTAACTACAACAAGTCCTTTTCGCATTGGGAAAGCTCAAGACTCATGAATCTTTAAATTCCTCCTTAGATATTATCCAGTCGAAAGAGTTGCATACGCAGAAACCTTCTTACTTTTCTAAAGAAATAATTCCCACTAAAACTGCCATAAAATTTTTTGTAATTATTTGTAATTTAGAGCTTCGCAGGAAATATCCGAAGATGATAAGCATGCAAGTTCTAGAAAGGTTGAAAGGTTGCATAAACTCGTAATTAGCAAGCCTTCAGCATGCTCAACATCTTCCTCGCAGTCACGACTTCATACCGTGAATTATGCTTTAATTTCATATGAATTCGTATGATTTCAGTAATTTGATGACTCGCCTTCTCACTCAGGTAACTCACCTTATGATTTAAAATCAAACCGAGGTTTTTGACTCTTCGAGATTTTTTTTTACAACTGAAGAGTCATTGTCGTTAATGCTGGATGAAGAAGAAAACTTCAACGATCTCACTCACGACTCACGACTGGCTAGGTTGCTAGTGCTTACATCATTTCTGTTTGGCTGGTTGCGATGTTGCTGACCGAGTTGCTCCAGAGTTGAACACCTGAACATCAGAAAGGTCTTCACTTTCGTAAAAATGACTTCCAAATATATTTTAATATCAAGCGAGTGGAAACTGTACGCAATAATCCTAATCCTGGCAGCTTCCTGGAAAGAAACTTTGCTTTTGGAGGAATCATCTGAGAGTCAGGAAGGGTTAGGTTTACGGGTTAGTTTATACTTCGACTATTGAGTGACTTGAATTTTGCGAATTTTTTAAATAGTTTTTTAATTTTTCGAAGAATTCAAGCATCATCATACTTGAGCCGACTCCACCTCCTCGAATATCTTACGTATATCGGGACTACGATTTTAGTGAAGATATCCCGGATATTAGACTCGTGAAAAGGGTTAGACGACTGAAGCCATATGCAAGGTCCTATTATTTGCTGAATCCTCGATATAGTCCGTATGGTCCAGGACAGGTTGTACAAAATGACAGAGAAGAACTCGAACCTTGTCCTAAAGTTTATCACCGGAATCAAGAAGAAAGTGTGGATGCTGAAGATGTTGGAGCTACGAATACTGAAGAAACCACTCAGCAACCTCAGGCACTTGTTGAAGACCCTGAGGATCCTGAACTAGCCTATAATGTTACGGAAACTTTGGAAATGAGTTCTTCAACAGAAGCGCCCAAGCCCCAAGCTCAGTTGCCTTATGATTACGAATACTTAAATTACTTTGAACCAGGTCCTCCGCCACCACCTCAGCCGTCTTATGAATATGCTCCACCACCTAGTTATCCCTGGGCTCAACCTCAGCCACCTCAACCTCCTTCGTGGGCTTGGCAGTATCCTGTAGCAGCAGCAGCCCCAGTATATCCACCTGGTTGGGGGTATCCAGCTCCTGCTCCAGTACCTGCAGCTGCCCCCATACCAGCTAAAGCAACCCCAGCTCCAGTACCAGCGGGATGGTACCCTCCACCAGCTCCTGCGCCCGTAAAGAGTGCGCCTGCTCCTACTCCACCGCCGGCTTTTCCTCCAGGCTGGGGATATCCTGCTTGGCCAGCCGTTCCATTTCAGGCGTTAATTAAAGCAGCTGCTGCACCTTTCGCAGGTTAAAAGCTAAATTATTGAATTGATAAATCTCAGCTGTGGCTAAAAGACCGTTGAATTGGTTTTCGTTATAGGATGGGGATGGCCAGCTGAACCACTTGTAAAAGCTAAAGCTGAAGCCGGTTGGGGACCACCTCCAGTAATTATCAAACAAAAATCCAAGTCAAAGACGAAGGTCATCAAGGAAAAACCAATCATCATCAAAGAGAAGCCTAAAGTAATCAAAGTAAAAGACAAGGAGGGATGGGCTGCCCCTGCAACTCCTCCACCGCCCACCTTTCCTCCCGTAGTTCCAATTCCCGTACCCTTGCCTCTACCAGCTCCCCCTTATACACCAGCACCACCACCATCTGTTCCTACACCACCTCCACCTGCTCCTTTACCATTTCCTTTACAAGCACCGACAACTGCAAATGCAACACCACCTCCACCACCTTCAGGCGGGACAGTCTCTTACTTAAAAAATGTTTGGAATTCCTTCGTCGACTACTTCAAATTTGGTAGCTCAAAGACTTCCGTTAACTTCCGAGCAGGAAGTGAAGCTGAACCAAATGGGACTAAAAAAGCTAGTCCAAATTCGATGAAAAGGAGAAGAACCAAACCTCAGAGAAACGCCAGCTTTCATTTGCCTGTATCCATCACCTTTAACCTCCCTTCATTTCTGTCCTTGCCGAAAGGGAAAAAAGAGGAAGAAGACGAATGATGGTACTGCTACAGGCGCTGTATTTTGATAAGCGAGTGTGTCACAACGTATTTCAAAACGATTGTAGAAAAATGATAATAAATTTTCCTTCTATACCAAAAATATTTATTCCCATATGCGCATTTTTTTTAATTTCTCTATTCACCCCAGTTAAACTGAGGATAAGGTTTTAACCGTTTAAATTATATTTTAAAAAATCCACAATTAGAAAAAGAACTTAAGTTTAAATATTACCCAATTTAATTTTATTACAATTGTATCAAACCAGTAAATATTTAAACTGATTTTTAGACAAATCAATTCATCTGTACTTCTATTTGAAGGACTGTCATGTAACTGTCGCCTGTCATGAAGTGAGGAATCATTCCGCAATAAGTTACTAAAGTTCTAGCCTGAGATCGAATTTCCGCCAGATATTCCTTAAATACAAATTAAAATCAATTTGAACTCCTCCAGCGGATTATTATGTGCTTGTATTGTAATCTGTACACTTACATTTCCACTGGTCACGTCTTTCGGTAGAAAGTAATTAGCTTTTTTGGAATCTTTAATCTTCCTAAACCTTAGAAGCAATGCTTCCATCGTGGCAACTACCAACTCTGGGACATTCACTCGAATTTCCTCAGCGAAATTTTGAAAATCCATGACGCATTTGTTTATGTCAGCTTCCACGAGCGGGATCACTTTGAGTTTTTGGATTATCTGGAGCACAATATCCAGATATCATAAAAATTGTTCAGTGTTTAGGCTAGTTGGTTATTATCCTAAATAAAATGTGCAATTAAAAACAATTCTAGATATTTACCGTCAAAGCGTGTTCATGCCTATGGCTGAAAATCTCATCGAAGAATGTCATAAAATCCACAAGAGTGTAAAAAGTGGAGATCAACCTACTATCGGAGACTTTTGGAGGGTTCTTGTGGTATCTTTCCGCGAAACTTATGGCTAACTTTCTTATTCTCTGCCGCGGAGATTCCGGAAGTGGCATTAGGCTAACATTCTGCGAATTATTTAGCAAGTAAAATTAAACATCTTTAAACGAAGCAACACACTAACAAAATAAATTGAAAAACTCAATCAAAAGTTACCTTGGCAATTACTCTGCATAAAATTTTAAGAGCCTTTTCTTGCTTTCCTCCCAAGTCAAACAGAATTATGGCATCCTCCGTCAACCCTCTTAATTCTGACTCCGAAGCACAACGATCAATCTGTAAACGTTAGAGAAAGTTCCCCAAATTGATTTAATTAAAATGCACAACCACATTAATTTAATTTCAAAAAAAACTATTTAAGCTCTCACGATGGGTAACACGCTAATCCCCATGGTTTCCAGTAAGCCTGGGGTTCTCTGCCCATCGGGATTCATGTGACCGAGGAATTCAAACTCTCTAGATTCCAAAATCAAATTGGAGACAAATATCGAGAACAAGTCGTTTCCCTCCTCATCCTTCATAGTCCTAATATCCGGGATATTACAGCATAATAATAAATGTAATGTAATTATAGAAATTAAAAGTTAATATTTAATTTAAAATACAACAGTAGTATGATAGTACCTTAAGAAATATAGGTAGTTAATAGCGTCATTAGAATTTTGGCCTTTGATCGTCCTCGCAAATCCAAGAACTATTCTGCCAAAGTTGAGCCAACGTATTCCAAGTGGATCCGATTTTTTTGAAGACACTTTAATTTAAACAAGACATTCTAAATAGGATGGATTCTATCATGGAACAAAATTTAATAACGATTTTAGGTGCTTTGACTAAAATAAACTTTAACTTACATATTGGACTTCTTATGTTGGACACTAAGAGTAAGTTTATCTCATTTAGTGCTATGGAAATATGAACGGCGTCAGCTCTCATCGCGGGGATCCTCGACATGAACTCAATAGCTGCTTCAAACTGTCCAGTAAGTATTAACGCTTGAATGTAAACGTAAGGCTGCCGCATTGCGTCAAAATAATGCTCTCCTGGAAAAGTAATAAATAAAGTTCAAGTTTAATACAGCTTTTGAATAAGAGTTCATTCTATACAGTTTTACCACGTACCATATTTTTCCAAAATCATTTCCTGAAACTGTTCCAACGTTAGCATGTCTGAGCTGTAAGCTCCATCACTTTTGAATCGTATAACGGATAATTTGATCCACAGATAATCTTCCAATCTTGCCGCTATTTCAGAATGATCGTTTTCTACTTCGCAGCCACCGAGGATACAGTAAACTGCCCTAATTAAGCATTGTAAAAATATTCAAATTCAAGGATGGTCAAAGATAGGACTTTGATTTTGAACTAGCGCTTACTTTTGAAAAGGATCGTGACTAGTGTGACGCACTGATCGCTTATACTCCATCCGCAATTTGCTTTCGACTTCGTGTGGAAGCAGTCCAGAAATCGCGTAAGCTTGCAATATACTGGCAAATTCCATGTTTCCAATGGTATCCTTCATAAACGCTACTGCCTCTTCTGCTTTTCCGGTACGAAGACAAAGGTACACAATAAGCCACACCGGACCTACGTCACCACCCCCTAATTCCAACCCCAGGTTGGTGCTCATATATCCTTTCAAGGAGATGTAAGTTTTGATAATTCGTATCACTCCTGGAACATCATCTTCGATTGAATTCAAATCAAAAGCAAAGATTAGAATGAATGGCAACTCAATTTACTTGGAATTCTTATCGCTGACTTATTATTACCTGCTTGTGGTTCACCTAGGCGACTCCAAACTTCGGTGGTTAACTTTTTGAAAAAAGACTGTTGCAAGTGATTACGAGCCCTAGATACAAAATTTTTGGCAAAGAGGTCGCCGCTTCGTTTCGCTAACAACGCTTCCGTAGTCAATGGCTGTCCTTCAAGTCCAGAAGTGACTTCAGATATGCTTACCCATAGATCTTGCAAATTCTTTGACAAAATAATAAAATTAGCGAAATAAATACAACTAAAAACTATCTTAATGATTTTTCAAAAACTAACCTTATCATTCGAGTTTTTGGCAGCCAACCCAAATCTCTCACGAAGATTTGGTCTAGAAAGTCCATTAATAATGGCTTGGTTGTAACGGTCAATTTCGTTAGCGTAAATTTGTGCAGTTTTAGTAAGCAAGGATGATGGCTCAATTTGGAGATCAAATACAAATGTCTGCGCCGAAAATTTAAAAGTCGTAAAAGGTAAAAATGATTAAAAACTTTGATCAATAAATACAAATTCCCTCTCACGTCAAATTCCAGGGGCTTGAGAGATCTGTTCAAATCTAAAACTGCTTCCTCTCTTAGTATCTTCCAGTCATTACTGATTGTAGTCCGAAGTTTCTCTCGAATTTCTTCCATGACCTATGAATTTGATAATTATTTAGGAAATCAATGAATTTTTTGATCATTATTTGAGTTTAAGAAACCTGACATCATCTGCTGTCATGTCGCCAACGTTGATCAACGCCACGGTTCTTTCCCGTTTCAGAAACTCTTCAATATTTGCTTCCGTGATAGCATCCGGTAATCCCGGAACATCCTGCGCATTTTCCAATGGCTTTAGGGCTGAGTTCAATCTAGTAATGTCGATCCCCTTTGATCCAAGAAAGACGGCACTAGAATATGAAAAAATAGCCACCTGGTCAATATTTAAAAATTATTCAAAGCAAACTAATTCTGGCGATTGAAAATTTTTTTTTCTTACGCCTTGGTCTCGGCATCTGGAATATTTAAGGCACTTTCAGCAGCACGAGCCAATTGTAACTGACCAGCTTCCAAAATCTGAGCTAGGTTTCTTTGGACGCGAGGAAACTGACGGTTAAAAAAAGAGTGCTTTAGTTTGAGACCTTTTTTGAAATTTTTGTTTTTAAAATTTTGTAAAATTACCTCCCTTGTCGCATCAATTTCTGCAGTTAACTTTTCAGCTTGTTGGAGGAGTTCGTTTAAGCGATGATTCTCAGGGGTACTAGGAGTAATTAAAGGGGCATTAGGGGTAGGGGCAGTGGCACTAGAAGTAGGAACAGTGACACTAGAGGTAGGAACAGTGGCACTAGAGGCAGGGACAGTGGCACCAGGGGTAGGGGCACTAGGTGTAGGGACAGGGGCAGGAGGGTCCATGGTCATTAAGACAGGCAAACTGCAGTTTTTCTAACTGAAAAAGCTCAAGATTTAAAAAAAAGCCCTAATATAACAAGACTTTTCCTTCATTTGCATTTTCACAAGATACTTGACATTGACAACAATGACAACGACGAAATAGAAGAGTCTAAACAATGTTTAGGAGTCACATGCATTTTACCGCGATTATATTGGGCATTATGAGACATAAGGTATACATATATTCAGCACTGCCTAAGCACTGAAGCTTTTTTCCGTGTCCGGTTTTTCCAGGAAACCAAGAGTAGTTACTTCAGTCCAGTCAGTCGGTCGAGCATTTTTGGCATTGCAAATACTGTGCAAGTACAATACATTGGCGAATTTACTTTTCAAAATCTTCAAGGTTATTTCTGCACCACAACGTAATACCATTCCATACCACCGTTGTTTCCCTTTCTCCCAGTTCTCACCTGTCACCTGAGGTGAGCCACCTCCGCTCCAGTCC
The DNA here is from genome assembly GCA_036850885.1 of Lepidocyrtinus dapeste. Classification (NCBI taxonomy): domain Eukaryota; kingdom Metazoa; phylum Arthropoda; class Collembola; order Entomobryomorpha; family Entomobryidae; genus Lepidocyrtinus; species Lepidocyrtinus dapeste. Next base: position 9,318 of record JAANSQ010000727.1, on the reverse strand, counting down.
AAGTCTTAGTGTTGAAAGTTGTAATAAATTTAAATTCTTGTTTTCAATATTGAATTTATCTTGTATCTAGGCTACACGATTAAATTCCAGTTTGATTATCTGAGGAGTGAGGACACTAAATTCAAAATGTCGAAAATACAAGCTCTGCTGAATGAAAGAGCATCAGCTAGAGCAGATAAAACCAGGGCTGAACTGAACACTTGGAGGAAAATTATTCAGCAGAAAGTAATGATGCGGTCAATCACTGGTTCTGACTGTTTGGCAGATTCTCAACAAGTTGAACTTCTTCAAAATAAAAATGTAAGGATTTACAATATATAAAATTGCCAGATAATATTTTGTAGGAGGTCCAACCCAACGCAGTCAGCCGATTAGCCAACTTAAGAGCTGCAGGTTGCTCTACTAAGTAATTTAATCTATTTTTAATTTTTGACAGGTTCTCGAAGAAATATTAAGCTATATTATTGAACCGGCAGATATAAAGGTTGCGTATGAAGTTTGCGAATCCTTCCAGAGTATTCTAAGGGCTAAGAAAGAAGCGCTGGACCTGCAGGAGGTAAAGCTATTAACAAACCGTCAAAGTCTTTTGATTTTTGAATGGCTCCAGATGTACATATTAAAGATAACGTTATTTTTTTAAACTTAGGTACTCCACATATGCTTCAAAAATCAATTCGAGAAAGCTCATACCTATAAAACCCCCGACTTCCGGCACATTCTTAATCTCAGACTAGCCAGCAAGTCCATGCGGAAAATCGTAGACAAGTACCTCTTCGAAAAGCCCTTCTTTGAAGAGTATACTGAATATGAGTGGGACTTGGATGTTGGGTCTGGGATCAGACGAACGGAGAGATATGAAAGAACTGTGAAACTAAAGTTGAACACACTGCTCCGGGTGCAGAACACCATCTCGGCTCTATCTGGTACCCGTGATAAGCTGTTACTCCTACGAGATGTTGAAGTCTTCGAGCTCCCTGATCAAAGCTTAATACAACTAAACGAATTCCGGACGGGGGTAAAGCAACTACTAGAAAAGTTCGGCGATTCAATCTGGAGTTTTACCTATTTTCCTGTTCTTGACAACGTTTGTTCGGCTTACGAGCGGATATGTAATTTTTTGAATTTAACGCCAAATTTAAAAGCATTAAGCATTACGATCAATCCCCTCTTCTTATACTCCTCCAATAAGGACAAGTTAGTACAGATGATTTCTTGGCTTCCGCCCCCTAGATTGCCTTACCTCCGATTCTGTGAAATAAACGGCGGACAAAAAGTCCTTAATAAATTTTCCCCTATAATTTGCGATGCATTTATTCGCACAAATCCCTGGATTTTGCGAACCCAGCTGGATCATTCCATGGACCCAGGAATGAATAGATTCCGCAATTTACCAGAATCATTTAATCCCGATACCTTGTCCATTTCGGCTTATATTATTCCACCAGAATTAGTAGCCAACACTTGGCCATTAAAAATGCTGGAGTTGAAGTTATGTCCTTCGGCGAAGGTAGATTTGGCAGTTTTATTCTCAGTCTTGGGGAAATTCAAGGAGACCCTTACCCACTTGGACATCCGAGAAGTGAAGTTGAGGAAACAAGAAGGAGTGTCTTTAGACCTCCCCAAACTCAAAACACTTTGTCTACAACTGAACGCATCTTTTAACAAGCTGGACTGCTTTTTGTTGTTGAAATCCATGGAGAAATTATCCCTCCGGAATTATGATGATGAGCACAAGGAAGTGGATAAGGTTGGCGAGATTAGTAAAAACTACAGCAAGATTTTCTCTTCCAACGAATTTAAAACTTTTCAAGAGAATAATGGACTCTTTCAACAGAAGGAATGTTCTGATCTTGTGAAAATATTTCCCTTTCTGAAACAACTCGACATTTTTGATTCATATCATACGGACAATCCCATTCGGTACTGTACAGACGGGGAGTCAAATTTGCTGAAATTAACTAAGGAAAGTGAAGAATTTCTCCGAAACCGACCTCTCGAGTTACAAGAGCGACGTGAATCCAGAGATGCATTTCAACCAGTATAACTAAGGTTTCTTACTCTCGTAATTTAGTTTCATTAATCAAGCCAAATATTTTTATTTAGTGTTAAATCATTAGTCAATTAAAACTGCAGTGAACCAGTAGCATCTTCAAAACACAGTAAAAGTTTAATTCATTAAAGTGCTTTCTTGAATCGATGGCATTTTCTTTCAAAATGCATCTTTTTACAGTTTCTTAAAAGAAATTAATATTTGATTGACTTTTTGTATTGGGATGAAGGTAAAAGGTCTGAAAGAAAAAAGGATCTCCAGTTGGAATTTAGTATATAAATGAGACGTTATACATACATCTCTCAGATAGTTATCAAATCTATGTTATCATGGAAATATTCATGTGTAGATTTATAATTTGTAATATGTGGTATTGATGTAGCTTTTACTCTGTAAATGTAATGAATAAAAAGCTATTTTTTGCTTTGCAACCAGTTTACATAAATTAGTTTAATTTTCTCGCTTCGCCCCATAATCAACAATATTATGTCATTTTATCGTGCTGCAGCTAAGTAGAATTATTTAACATGAAATAAATATATGGTTAAAAGCTAAAAATTAATTACATAGCAGTAGGTCTACAAATCTGGCAATAGAAAAGTTTATACAAACTAGCGGTGTCCTAACTTCGACAAAGTTATTCGCTCCGAAAGCAATCTTGAGAGGTGCCATGGACTTGATTACTCTCCGCCTCAGCTTTCTCTTCCGTAGTGAATGAGTTCCGGTTTTTTCATTAGCTCTTGGTTCTTCCATCCGTTGAATATTTCCAATGAGCTTTATGCTCGTGGAGTATACGGCTCCTGCTTGCCGTTGACGCAAATGATTGCCAGGAGGGAGTGCACGGACGTTCAATATGAAAATATGCGGCAATGACCAACTTTTTTCGCGATAATCACGGTACTAGTAGTATTTAATACGAGAAACATCATGGCGTTGTCCTTTTTTTGAAAATATTGCTTGGTTAAGGAATAAATGACAGTCAAAGTTTTATAGTGGCATGTGGATTATTTAGTTAATGTCGCTACTTACAACCATTTGGTAGCTATCATAAGATAGCTGATTTAGTTGATTAATAATGCAGTTTCAATGAGGCAAATATCTTTAACCATACGAGAGAAATTTAAGTTTTGTGAATTTTTAATGCCTACTTTAGGAATTTTTATAAAATCAACAAAGCAAAAGTCGCAACCAATGAATATGCAGAAAGTAGCTACACATAATCAAGTTTAAGCAAAAAAAGTTTCACGTTAAAACTCCAAGTACATTTTGAGATATTGCAATTTAAGTAAATTGCAAGTTTACTCTTGTTATAGTGGCATTCCAAAACAGCTAACAGCATTTAAAGTAATATGATTAAACTGTCTTCCTAAGATGATACAACTTTGACCGTTTACCTGTTTTAGAATAAGAGCGTAGATGATTCTCGTCAGGAATGATAACGGGTTTCCCCCTTAAGCTTTCTTCAAATGTTCATGCTTTACTTTTCTTGTTTCCATGAAATTTTAGATGGACAACTAGACTTTTCTGGGAGTACCGGAGAATATCACAATGCGGACAAGGCCAAAATGACTCGGGATGCTTATCTTGGAAATGTTGCTTCAGTTCGGAGAGTTTTGAAAAGCTTGATTCGGAGGACTTTGTAGGACATTTTACACAGGCGAAGTTAAGTTTAGGTGGACTGCTTTTATTCTGAACAGCTCTGGTGGTGGCTGAATTTTTTTCATGCTGGCTCCTAAAATGTTCCGATAGCTCAGAAGCAGAAAACATGCCAACCTTGCACTTTGGACATTTCCAGCACTTTTTAGGTACGCTTGAGAATTCATTGGCTAGGGCAAGAAGATCTGAGTCGCTTGGAATTGTTTCGTTGCATGGGGGACTTTCGGTACCAATATCGTGTTCCAGTAGGAAGTTGGTCATTGGAGAATTCGCCACATCATCATTGATATCCTCATCAATCTGTTCGGCTAAGCTACAATTTTGGTTTGGATCAGAGGGGCGGTCTTGAACATTTGGAGTAACAGGACCAGGAATTGACTCAACTAGAATATCCACTGAGTCATTAGTGGAGAAATGATGGTTATTAAACACCTTGGCCGCCAACGTTACTGTTTCACTTTGGAAACCCTTAGGTTCTGAGTCGTCTAACGCATTCCGTTCCACTTTTTGTTTGGAGCTGGGTTGAGCACTTAAATCAGTCACTGGGAGCAAACCTGAGTGTGGAGGGGACGTAACATCCTTCTTCTTCTTCCTGACGTTTTTTGGCGCTCTTTTGGGCACTGGCTTATACTCAGAAATGCTCTCCAGTGGAGGTAGTGGTTGACTCCACATTTCCTTATGGAGCTCCTGCAATTTCACTTTAATCTCCTCTTCTGAAATGCCTTCACCTCGAAGGCGTTTTCTGAGTTTATTCTTAGCCTGATTAACTTTATAACCATGCAACGTTTTACGTCTCTGTTCTGGTGTCTGAGCCGCTTTGCGCCTCCTCAACTCCTCCGGTGACAAAGGCAATTGCTTCGAATTTCTCCTTTTGATGGAAGCATATACCTGTTGTTGGAATCTTTTTAGTTTTTCTGGGTCCTTCTTTATAACTTCGTGGTAATACTTGTTTGAACGTTTTCTTATCTTTATCTTCGCTTCTTCCGGTTTCGAGTGGAAATTGAAGTATTTATTGGCACGGTCCAGTTTTATTTGTTCTTCACTGCGTGAGCTGTGCCATACAAATCGTTGGAATTTTTCTTTTTCCAACTTTTTCTCCATCTCTATATCCACTTGTTTTTCAATCTCTGCGTCAGTCAAGCCACCCTTAGCCTTCAACTTTTTACGTATCCGTTCCCTACGTGCCTCTTTTGTATTATGTCTTCTGCCTCTCCTACTTTCTTTCACTATTTCTGTCAACTGCTCCTCAGTTAACGGTTGGTCCTGGTACTCTGGATTTTCCTCCAAGAATAACCTCAGTACCCTATTAATAGATTTATTTTGTCTCATTTTGTTTCCTTTTTCTAACTGTGTCGCATTTTGTCTACTTTAACGGTCAAATCCCTTTTAATTCGCAACATTAATCTAGCAACTCTTTCCCTCAGTCTCCATCATTTTTCTGTACCTTTCCCTCTGCCGTCTTTTGGCTTCTTCAAGCTTCTCCGGTTTTTGTTCCTTCAAAAAACGCCGACGCTCTTTAAAATATTCGCTGCGGCTAGATAAAATGCATATAAAAATACAAATAAAATGTCAATGCGGAACTCAATTTATTGGGTGATTTGACTTTTATACTTACTCCCGCCTATGTGTAACCGCAACCTTGCTAACGTTTATGTTAGCCTGTGTCTTCACTTCTTGCTCCCATTCGGGACATTCTTCCTTCAAGAGGAAGTCCAAGCCCAGCGGTGGTTCCCCTTCCTCCTTAATTTTCTCTCTATCTAATAAGCTCATTTTTTATGTGTTAGTTTTGTGATTTCATATCCTTCAAATCACCAGCGAAACAACACAATTGGACTATTTTAATTAATGACTTAAACCGCAAAATATTCAAAGTCAGCTGTCAAATGAACCATGTGTTTACGGGAATGAACTGATGATGAAAATGAACATGCGAAATGTGAAAGTGAAAGACAACAACAATGCAAAGCTAATGTATCACAACGAGCTCTCTCACTCCGCAGCACAAAATGAGTTTTAACTTAAAACTGTTTTTGAAGATCATGAACAACACACGGCGAACATCTTGCTGAAGTAGCTGAAGTGAAGAATTCAGTCAGTGACAGTCGGCTTAGATAGAAACAATATTTACGTGCATGAGTTGAATACCTTGACTATATTTACAGTCTGAATTTGTTGTGATGGTTACCATAAGTGTTCATGGTTCAGCCTCACGAATCATTTCAAGAGCGTTGCCATTATTGATACCCCATCGTCCCAAGTTAAGAATCCAGAGAAGTGTTAAGTTATTAATTAGCCCGGCTTGTGCTTATCACTCTAGTGTAGTTTCATCAGTGGTGTCCACTAGGATAAGGCAGCTGAAAATAGTGCCGCTTAATTTTTATCATCAAAGCTCCTGGAGGAATTATGCTAGCTCAAATGCGAAGGAGAAAACTAACTCTGGTGTAAATACTAAGAAAAAGACCAAGGCTACTCCTCCAAATGCACAGACCCAAGAGATCGAGAGATTGAATAGGGAAGTGAATCAGTACAAAGATGAGAGTGCAGCCAGAGCAAGGTCTAAATTTAATCAGGTAACTTCATGCAGTCCGAATGACTACACCTGGAGGAGTCACACGTGTGGCGAGCTCACAGCGAGAAATGTTGGTGATAGTGTTACCCTCTGTGGTTGGGTGACTTTTAAGAGACTTAATGGGGCTTTTCTTACCCTCCGAGACTTATATGGGGTGACCCAGGTTTACGTTCCGAAAGAGGTGAGGTCTTCAATTTACTCAACCTTTTGATTAACCTTTCATTTTATCTGATTTTTAATCCGTTTCAAAAAAAAATTTTTAGCTAGGAAGTGAGATAAAGACGGCCAGAGACGCTGCGTTGGAAACGGTAATTCAAGTTCAGGGGAAAGTTGTTCTTCGACCTGAAGGACAACAACGAAATGTAAGTCTGGATTTATTTGGAGTTATCATTTTTTTTCCTCTTGAATTATTTATAGTATACGAAAACTGATTTAATTTTCTGATCAGGAGCAAGTATCGGGGGAGATAGAGGTCGTCGTTGAGAAGCTGACTGTACTGAATGAACCCAAGGAAATACGACTGGCATTCAACGACGTACATAATGTAATTTAATAAGGATAATCGGCTGTCTTCCTATGAATCAGATATAGTTTTATGATGGCATCGTTGTGAATTCCAGGTTGATGAAGAATTGGGAATGCGGTACCGGTACCTCCACTTACGAAACGCCCGGGCTCAGAGTATCTTAAGGATAAGGTCAGTATTTCTGAGCAACCTACGCAAGTTTATGGAGGCTAATCACTTTGTTGACATTGAGACCCCTACGCTAATCAGAAGAACCCCTGGAGTTAGTGATTTTACCGGTATTCATAAATTAAAATGATTGATAAGACGGATTGCTGTAGCTCCTTGTTCATTGCTTCCAGGGCGCTCGAGAGTTTCCTGTATTGACCAAATTCAAGGACTCATATTATGCTCTAGCACAATCACCCCAACTCCTTAAACAGTTACTTATGGCTGGAGGAATGGACCGTTACTACCAAATCGCGCGTTGTTATAGGGATGAAGGAGGAAAGCCAGATAGGCAACCAGAGTTTACGCAACTGGACGTAGAGCTCTCCTTTACTACTCGAGAGGGAGTGATGCAGTTGATAGAGAACCTCTTGAAATACTCTTGTCCCAGTAATATCCTCCCTACTCCATGGACGGAGGAGCCTTTCCCAGTGATGACGTACAAGGCATGTATCGAGCAATATGGTAGCGACAAGCCAGACACTGGAGGCTTCCTTTGGGTGATTGACTTCCCCCTCTTCTTGAGAAACGAGCATACTGGTATTTTAGAAGCAGCACATCATCCTTTCACAATGCCTAAGAATCTGGAGGAATTGTATCGAGACCCTGAATCTGCTACAGCACTTAGCTACGACCTGGTCTACTGTGGAGCTGAAGTGGGCGGTGGCTCCATTCGTATACACCAAGCGGAGTTACAAAAATACGTATTTCAGAATGTTCTCAACCTCCCATTGGAAGATATAGATCATCTGCTTGAGGCTCTAGAATCAGGTTGTCCACCCCACGGAGGCTTCGCCTTAGGAATTGACCGTTTCCTCTGCAAAATGTTGGGCACGAACAGTATCCGAGATGTAATCGCGTTTCCAAAGTCGGGTGAAGGAAAAGACTTACTTAGCGGAGCACCTAATGCTTTGGACGTAAATGCAAAGAAATATTATGGTGTAAAATAAAATCATAAAACCGAAAGCCCAATCTCGATAAAGTACGTAGCCTTTTTTATTTGATTTGTTATAAGTTGGTTAATTAAACTAATTGGAGGTTATTGGACCATGAATTTTAAAGCTTTAATTTTTGTTTAGTCAGTTTTAGTTTTAAGTTCAGGTTCTGTTCGGTAAATTTATAAGTCTTGGAGTCTTATATTGCCCCGAGTGAAAGTTATCTCTAGAAATACCATTGTGACATGACATGTGAATTGTGAATCATGAAAAATTTTATAAAGTACATTAAGTTTTGAAACTTTTCAAACTGAATATCAATATCATAAATACAAAATTACAATTAAAACTACATGCTATGAATACCTAATACCTTCATGATTTTTCAGAAATATACGTTTTAAAACATGTCAATATTTTTAAAAAGCAAGTACTTTATATTTTGAAGCCGGTGAGGACATTCGTAACTTACACTGTTTGCTTAAATAACAAGCAACCATCTATGGTTCGACTAGATATTGAGTCTAAGTACTCAATTCGAGCATCATTATCTAGTTTTCTAAACGGACCAAAATTATATGCCAAGGATTGTAAAGCTGTGACCTCCCTCCGCATTATCTTAGTCTTCTGAGTACGAGACTCAGGCTTACTGTACCTCCAGTCGCGAATCATATCCGTAGTGAAGTCGTACACGTATTTCAACCAAGGAAAAACAAAAATTAGATGAAATATGCAAAAAGCCATTAATCCAGCAAAAATTAGAAAGATTACGATGGGGAGCAGTTGAAAGCCTCCCATTAACGATACCGAACAAGCTATCATGAAAATCACGTAGCCAACTGCCAATATAATGAACATTAGCGAATCCAAGAGCCCACTGCCAATTATTACGTTGACCCACACTGCTTTATAAAGCTTAATGGCACTTTCCATATTCCTCCTGGAAATGTCTTGAATCGCATGAATCATCTTATTCTCATTGAAAAGGTTAAGTGATCTTAGGTTAAGGCCTAAAACGGCCATTCGTAAACCCTCGGTGATGCACAAGCTTATGTGTGTGATGGATAAAAGGACATAAATCGGAAATGAGAAAATATCCTCGCAACTTTCCCGGGGACAAGTAGAAACAAGCATGAGGTACATTGGGTCCATTCTAACTTTTAGGAAAACAAACATGATGTAATAGACGGGAACTGCGAGTGGTCCTATTATGATAGATGCTATAGACATAAAGCATGCAGATGTCCCTAAAAGATATTCTTGCCGTCCTCGAAGAACTTGTATGACTCCTAGAAAGCGAAAGCAGAAGGTGAAAATTTGTTTAAGATTTCTTGTTGATTTGATTATAACATTACCTATGAAGAGTGCATTATTC
>JAANSQ010000726.1:0-19670 GCA_036850885.1 Lepidocyrtinus dapeste | reverse complement strand
GCTATTGGTGAATCAGTTGTAGGATCATGTACGCAGTAGTACTTGTAAAAATGTGCTCCAATTCAATTGTTACGCCTCAATTGTTTCTGACAATTCCGGTCGGTTCATTCATAATACTATGTAGTTAATTGCGCTAAAATCTTTTACAGCTAAATTTATCTAGGTAAATATATATGTACCAAGAATTGTGCATTAATGTCTCTAAAGCTAACGCCAAAACGAGACGATTATATTTTTTCCGCTTGACGTGATCACGTAATACTTTTTATGAAATTTACCGTTCATGTCAATGAACAAAAAATGTAGGGATTTGTTTACTCTTAATTAGGTATTCTGCACAATGACAGGAGAAGAGCAGTTTCTTAAGTAAATTGCACATTTTCTACTCCTGTCACAATACTCATTTTGTTTCAGTACAGTGGTCGTTCCCTCCTCGAGAATATGGAGATATGTAGTCGTTTTTATATCTCTTTTGTTTCTAAATATGGGATTGTGTCGGAGACAAGTAGCTTTAGGAGCAAGTGGGCAGAAAAAGTCTCCTTATGTTGGCTTTCGCTCATCATCCAAATAATATCACGCTTGGTAGTACCCTTACCTTTCGCTGCAAAGGGTAGAGTACGCGACGAATTGATTGATACATTGTTTGCGATTATTCAATTTACAAAAAAGAGTACCTGCACTCCAACGTTGAACGCGTGCGTACCGCAATATTCCTTATAGATCATTATTTATTTATCAGTATAATTAATCAGGCTGAACTAAAAAATAACGTGGAAAAGTGTATTATTGCTCTTTCGTTACTGTCCTGCTGTAAAAATAAGCCCCAATAAGCCCCTTATTATTAGAATGATGGTCTGCATGCAACAATGCAAATTTTGAAGTTATGAAGCTTTGTGTTGTTATTATGTCGATGAAGTACACTTATCACAACGAATTTCCATTTCACTTGACTCGCTCACCCAAAGCCGATTATAAACTGATGGTTTACATCTTTTCGTTTCATTTGGTTACACCAGATTCCTGTTCGCTACCACCAATCTGTAGCCAAATATAAGGTGAGAGATAAGAAAACTAAAGTAACAGGGGCAATAGGAGGAAGTACTTTTTGTTTTTTTCCTGTCAGATTATAAAAAGCATAAATAGATTATCATCTCGCACTCATCTAATGGCCCTCATCACATGAACTCATCAGAACAAGAACAAAGATTTAAAAATTTTGATAACCTAATTTCAATGTAAAATTTTTCTTTTCACAGAAAAAAACTCATTGCATAACAATGTTGAACTGGGCGTGCACACAGTATTCTCTACTTTTTTAATCGCATTTTACAAAGGGTGGGATGAAAATAAGTAAAAAGTGATTTTTTGATTAAAGTGGTCTAAACAAACCCATCCAATTTTTATTAATACAAGCAAATCAAAATACCACCTATTGTTTAATAATTGAAGGTCCTATTGATGACATTGTTCCGATTTAAACTTCCCGGAAGACACTGATAGTAAATCAGTTTAATCACAGTCTTTAGATTTTCAGGACATGGGTTGTCTATGTATATACTTTAGAAAATTAATGTAGTGTCAAACATGAAAAAAATATTTGCGCTTCTGTACTACTAATTTCAGTTGTAGTAGAGTTCTCTCCTAGGTACAAGCTACAACGTTAGGTTACAAGGCATGTGCTGAAAGCCAATGTACCTAAGCAAATTAAATTACGAGTGTGTTCTAACGAGCATATTTAGGTAATTAGGAATGCAGTGCAGCGCGATTCTATTTTCTCGCGTAATTTTATACGCATTACAGTATTAAACTTAACTAATCTGTACACATTTCATTCGCATATTCTCCTCTTAAATGTTATTGCTACCTAAATGCTACCAGCTATGCAAATGAATCAGAAATATGAAAATTTTTTATCTTTTCTAAACTTCACAACTTGCGTGGTAGCAGCCTATACGTGTTTAAGGAAAGTGAGAGTATGTCACACGCTTTACTAGAATCCCTTTTTCAGTGTTTTATTTCGCATGTTCATTCATTTTATGATCTGACGATTTAGATATGTTTTCCTATTTTTAAGAAATTGTATCGCACTGAAACTGAGAATTTATGCTTTTCGTGTAATATAGACTGACATTAATTACATCTATTGCATATTATCGCTACAGTAAAATCTATGCTACACATTTTATCTTTTGTCTCATCTTTAGCTTCTTTGTGGTTGTCATCATTATCATTCGTTTTTAAATAGTGTACTGTGAAAACCATTATCTTTGTGAGCACCATTCGCCCATTCATGAATTGGCTTTTACAACAATGCCTCATCAACTTCCTTTTTCTTTATTTTTGCACTCTTTCTTTATTCATGAAATTGTGGCAGTTTTTTTACACAGTTGCAAATCGCATTACCTCATTATGCTCAATATTTAAGCGATCAAAGGAGCTTAATGCTCTCATCGCTTTGGCTCGATGGTCTCTGTCCTGTCCCCAAAACATCCGACAAAGGAAGATTTGGGCGAGTGTGACGGCACTCTACCGGGTAATTACAGGCCGTAACTTGGACCAAAATTGTGTAATTTATTTCTCGAGAAACTTTATATTTCCGCGAAATTTCGTATTATCCTCTAAACTGTCATAAATTAAGCTCACCGTATGATTTAGTATCCCTACTTGTATTGTCTTAAATTTCAGGTAACTTCCGATATTTACTCACTAATATTCCTCCCTATACTTAATCTTATTCCAATACGTTTTAGATATATCACCTCATTCTTATGTAATATACTAGTTCACGACTTTTTTTTGCAAAGGAATGATAAAGATTCTACGGCACCTTTATGATGTAATAATAGCGCATAAAATTCAATGAATGTATAAACTAACGTAATGCATGTAATTTTAGTGATTTAAGCGTGATGCAAATGTAGACGGTAAAACTTGACTAAAGCTAGACTTACTTTTTCCCATTTGCCATTCTTTTCCCTAATGTGTTGAGTCAATAGTGTAACAAAAGCGGATGTAAAGAATCAGTTAAGAAAAGATTACCTACTTAACCATCTTTCTATAAATCTCGTTTGTCTTCATTGAATCCATTCCACATGGTTCATGTAATCGTTGGGAACGTGACTAGTTCGTAAAACTCAGGATTTTGTAATCTCCGATGCTATGTATGCATAAATTTTTCTTGTGTCGCGAAACAATAAGCACAAATCTACTTGGAGGTCATTTACGATTATTTGTGTTTTTTTCTATTCAGGGCTCCTGGTAAAAAAATAAATAGTACCGGTTGCACAACTCCCCGTAATATAATTATGGTGATAAATTTACGCGTGAATGATGCTTAAATCACATATATTTTTATCTCATCTTCATTTTCTAATTCACAGTCGTAAATTTAATTTCAAGATCCGTGATGATCGTAAGCATAATATATGAGGGGGAAAAAGAGAAGGGAAGTTTCTAGCTTAATGTAAGTTTGAAACTAGGAGGATGAGGAAAACTATTGGGGAGAAGTTTTAAGAGAGAAAAGATGCGATGAGCTGAGCTTCTCCACTGTAATTGTTTTTTTCATTGAGCAATTGTTCGGCAGTAAAGAAAAGAACGCGTGTAATTTGCGAATGAGCAAAAGTTCTAAAGCGCATTATGGAAGAAAATGTGATTATTCTAAGGGTAGTGTTTACAAGCATATAAGTGCATAAAGAATTAGTTCACTTTTACTCTGCATCCGTAGAGCAAAAATTAATCAGGACTTGAGCATGCAATGCGGAATGGAAAGATCGTATAGCATCGTGAAACCAAGCATTACGACGACATTTTATTCTTCATAAATCGCTTTAAAGCCTCTTTTATTTCTTCATTGTTACGCTTTGTCCAAATTTTCTTTGTATGTAATGAGGACGGACGGTAATGATTGCTAACAATGCAACAGAAAAGAGACATTTGGGTCCATGAAATAAACATTTTGCAAATATGCATGCGTTAAAAAAAGGTGTAAAATGTGAGTATTACCCCATACTCGAGTTAAAAATGTCGGTGAATTCTTCTCCTTTTTTTTGAAAGTGCCGTGTCTTAGTGCAAGCTCTCAGAATAATAAAAAAGATGGTAGAGAATGGGTGATCTACTCGTAATAATTGCTCTGTCTTTTGCCCTAATCATCGCTAGCTGAATTGAGAAAAGGAATAATTAGCATTGTCTAATTAGCAGTAGGGGTAACGATGGAAATGAGGTGGTATTAAAGTGTGTACATAGGATTTTTTTACGATTGCAATTTTTTGTCCTATTACACAATACGAGAGGAGGGTGCTCAGTCACAAAAAGAATTGAACGTCATAAAGATGTAAGGGTAGTGTTTATGACGCTAAGGAGGATGAGTGTGATTACGAATTCATTTATCAATTCTTTCACGAGTGCGGATAGAGAAGGGACAAAAAAGAATATTTATGAATTGACGACTGAAGCTAAAATTTGGGTTTATGATGACAACATGTGTCCGTGCTCTCGAGGTCTTCATTTCTTGAAGATGCTTTCAAAAAAGAGTTGAGATGGGAGATCATTATCGTGAAGCTTAGATGAGAGCGTTTTTAGCTTTTAAAATACATTGTGATTTTAGTATCTTGTGTGAGTTCATAATATATACTCATGAGTATAGTTTGAATGGATCAAGTAATTAATTGACATATTTTGTAAATGAGCAAGCCAAGTCTTTGCATAATTGAGTTGTAGGCGCGCTACTGGTATCAAGGCCAACTGGCAATTACGAATATTATCATCCAGGCTTAAACTAATTAAAGGTTTCGATTACAAAAAATAAATGCGCATTTTTTTCTTACAGATTAAAATTTGGCAATAAAAGCTATCAAAGAGATTATCGTAATTCGCTAACTATTGTAAATGATGAGGCGCAACGGGGAATATTATTGGCATGCCACAATAGCATACGTCACCCAGGCTAAAGTGGGATACCTTAATCAGTTTTTTAGCTTTGCAGTGAAAAATATTACCTACATATTTACAAGCGATAAGGTTGCTTTGCATACGCAGAGTTAAATATTTCACACGGAATTCTAATTAAAAGATTTTTTTCTTCGTGAAATGATTAAATATTCAGTATTATTTGAAAATTGGCAAAGTTGATTAGTAGTAATGAAAAAAATTAAGAAAATTTCTATACAGGCAGATTGATTGAAAAAGAAAAACAAATAAATGGAGGTATAGGCGACATAGATGATGTCACTTTTCCTTCGCCTTGGTTCTCCACAGTAACAATTTTTCTCAGCCTTCCTCCATGTCACGCAAATTACAGTATGGCAAACTGACTAGACAAAGTTAATAGCAATTAAATGTTGCTGACTGGCTAAATAAATTTTTGTCAAGACGAAATATTCGCTGAGTTGAAGCCCGAATAACTTAAAGGCTAACGTGCACACATGATACAGCTTATTTTCAGCATTCAAGAAGAGTGATGGAATGATTGTTTAAATTACCTATTTGCATTTTTTCCATCCCTAAAGGTTTTGACAAAGATTATTAAAGTAAACATATCATACAGGTTTAGTAGGAAAAGCAAAAGATGAAGAAAAATATTTGGCAATGAGGAAAAGGGAGACTCTCCCGCAGATATATGAACACCACAAAGTCACGATTGACCATGGCCCTCAGGCTGGCTTTTCAGAAGAAGATGAGGATGAAAATGGCGATGATTTTTGATGTAAGATTCGCAAAATATGTTGTATACACATTTTGTGGAAAATCTGTATAAAAAGGTTTGCTGCTTCACCTGTCTGTCCATCCATCCGCTTCTTCATTTGCATTCATAGTGTTCATCTCTCGCCTCTTGGATACTCATATAAAAAGGAAGAATATTCATTAGAATAATTATCATTATGATTTCATTCGGACTTGTATAGAAACATTAGCATCATCATTATTGGCTACTAGTAAAAAATAAATAAAAAAAATTGCCTGGTCGTGCTTTATGGTGTTAAGATTGAGCGAGTAGTGACCAAGCGGACGTCATGAATTCCATCATGTGCTTTTGCTATCGTAGCAGATGCCAAAGAGGGCTTATTTCTGTGAAAATAGATATGATTGACTTGGGCTTTTTCATATTTACCCAAGGTTCATTTTACATATTTCTTGCGTAGCTGAGTGTCCAAAGCTAGTATTGATTTTGATGTGTCCATCTGTGCGTTTGGCCACTAACTCTCAAACGCGAGGCTTTCAAATTACGATTAAACTGCACACCTTTTTGTTTTTAGACTATTTTGGCTTCCAAGTGTTATGCGAGATTCGTTACTAAAATCTTTTTTCGGCTACGTCTTAAACAGCTTTTAACAGATTTATTTATGAATGGCGATCTGAGACTATGACAAAAGCAGATTCCAATGTAACCCAACAATATTAAGACATACGCATACGCATTCTTTTCCTATTAGTAAGTTATTAGTGATTTTCTGATGATCTGGGATGATGTAACGAAACCTCTTCATGAACATAATAACCTAACTATTTTTGCATCGTTCGTGACATGAAGGTGACTTGTTTGCATATCATACCATTATCATTATTTGAATCTTTCAAATATTTTCAGTAGTGATCTGTACAATATAATCTGAAGACAAGTGGTCTCTTACATTCGACATGTCATTAATTTCTCCATGTACGAATGGAAAGAGTCCCACGAGGTTCCATTGTTCTTTGAGAATGTCGTGATGTTCCCAACATACAGACTCCAATCCAGAAGTTATTTCAATAAATCGTAATAAGTGCAAGTAAAAATGATGACGTAGTCTTTTTATTTTGGGTTGCTAGACGAAAAATAGAAACACTTTGTGCAAGAGCGATTAAATTCGCTTAGCCGGAGTGAAGGACATGCTTGTTTCAGGCGTATTATGGAAATTAGGAGGTTTTGCAACAAAATATATTATAAATCTCTAATCAAATGTAGGCATGACATGTAGCCCTGGAGAGTTGAATTGTTGAATGTACAAAGGTTGGATGGAAAAGTTGTTTGTGTTCCTAAAATACCTCAGTTTTACCGATCACATCAAGTGCAAACATTTTATAGATTTCCTGCACGGACTAGTTTTCCCTAAAGAATACAGAAGTCTTACTGCGTTTCTTCTTAGTCACGATGACTCCATGATGATAATGAAGATGAGCAAGAAAACTTAGGCTATTTTTTGGGTTGGTTGGTGTTTTGAGAGCCTTTAATATGTGGAAAACAAGAAAATGGATAAATAGCAAGTTTTTGGGGAGATGATAATAACGAAAATTAGTTGTAAACACGGTAAGCATATTATAGGCAGAGGAGCGTCCAAGGTCAACTAAAACTAAAAAACGTATATGCACAAAGTATGCAGATCTTGTAAAAGAGTAAAATATTCAGTTTTTTTTTATACTTTGCACTGTCTAAACAACAATGTGTCTGCTTGTACAGGTAGGAGGTATAAATACTGGCTTGCACTTTTTTGCAAAATTTCAAACGACAAAGATGAGTCTTCTGCAGAGAGATCATTTATAATCTTATAGTTGGAACAGAGATGAAAATCCGCGTTTAAAACCCACCTCGTCTCTTATTCCATGACTAACTTTGCAAAAAAAATGGATAATTCTTATACCTCTGGATTTTCTTCATTTTCTTGCATGATTACATAGTTCAGGTTGATATAGAGGTGATCGCTTGATTGCCAAAGACTCTGTGATCACACAATAATAACTGTGATGATGAGGATGACGCTGTTGTTCATGATGATAATCATCTTGTTGATAATTGATGAGAATGACTCGCGATAAAAACAGAGCCTAAAAGACAATCCGGTGAGGGAACAACACGTATGGAATCTCGAGTTATATATTTTTTTTTGAATTTGTAAATTTTTTCCTCGTGAGTAATAATCCTATTTTGAAGAATCATCATCATCTCTAAACTTGGAATCATAATGTTTTTTTTTACTTCTTGTCCACTACCACCTTGAGCAAATGGAAGAACATGGTGGATAATATAAAATTTAAATATGTTACCATGTCTAACAGCGTTCTGGTAACTAATGCTTTTGTCTTTTTTACCTACTTAAAACGAGTGATAAGAATCAGTTGATGCATTGATGCGGATGTGACCAAATGTTAATTTTCGTTCATCTTGATTTAATTAATATCAGCTAAAAAGGAATGATATGTGGAGGTGGAGGAGAAGAGTACGTACTGATATAATTCTGTTCCTCTCAATTTTTCAATTACATAGCTAAATACGAGCTGTTAGCGAATTAATGGGTTTTCAGAATTGCCAAGTCATCACAATTGATCAGGATATTTGAGACAAACGAAATGTTTGCAAAGTTATGTTGCTTTGTTGGCTTATAAAAAATACTGAGAAATAGTGAAACGTAAACTTGATTTGTATGGTATAGAATGGCATTGTAGTATGTATAATAAGTACATTTCATTTCCTGGAATTTGGTGAATAGCTGGTAAGGAATTTTATTGTTGATAAGGTGCTTCACGTTTAATGATATGGCACAGTTTTTCAGTAAAAACATTTTGCATGTAGGGAGCTATAAAATTTACGTGAGTGAATTTAACATATTTTTATTTTTTTATTTGCAGGAGCATTGAAGGAGGCTATGAGAATCATTTAGGTGGAAATGTAGCATTGTACATCGTAACAAGACTGCAAATTGATATTTGGAGGGGTCGCAAGCGACAACCATCTAACATATTTTTGACTGAAATAACAGATATTGTCGAGGAAATTGACTAAATCTCATTGAATAATAAAAATGACGATTTCATTGAATGGTACTACGGGTGGAAACAGCATGTTTCGTTTCATCGCTCGTCCATGTCGTCGCGTCCTTTTGGTGCTGCTGTGGTTATGCATGGCATATGGAGTTTTTCACTGGGCAGTGAAGGACTACGCGACAACCTCATCTTCGACTACTGGAAGACTGGTTTCTTTACAAGGGGCGCTTGGGGGTAGATTTGGTGTTGCTCCTTTGACTGTTTCTTCAATTTACACAAATAACTTGGAAACCGCTGACAATGCAATGGATGCACAACAACTGCAGAAAATAGCATTTCCTCAGACTGTCACTAAAGTCGGTACTGGCCTGCCTGAGGGTGGGAATACATCGTCTTCAGTAGAATTACTAGGAGCTTCCTCGATTCCCACTAAAAGCAACAATGGAGGAAATCTAGCCCTTACTGTGGGAACGTCTTCCACAATGACGCCAAAATATCCCTGGTTGGATGACGAACCCCTGGTGGACAAAGAGACGAAGACTGTGGAGCAACTTATTCTAGATGCTGCAGAAACTATAAGAAACATCCCACATCCGCCCTACATTCTTGGACAAAAGGATGGGCCGAAATTTTACAGGAATGCGAGTTGTGCGAGATTCCCTACTATCTATGACATTGAATTTAGTAACACATACTGGCAGGTTAGAACTGGCATCATATTTTTACGTAAAAACGGCACTTTGCACTAGAAATCGTATTCGGTTTGGTATGACCTGTTCTAAATTAACCACATGTTTATGATAGACACTGCGTACGTCAAATGGAACTTTGCACATTTATGGGGCATATTACGACATCCGTAAGAAGAACAGACTGGGTCCAGCCTTGAGGATTTTGGGAATGATGGATCGTATTGAGCCTAACGTTACAACCTACTGTCAATATTTGGTTTGAGAAGGAGAAGGAACCGCAATTTGCTAAGGTAGATTATTGTTTCAATCAGTAAACAATTTGAAATTAAAATGAATTAGGAGGGATAAAGTTCAACAATAATTACAAAGTATTAATTTTATTAATTTTATTTTATTATTATTTTATTAGTAGTATTAATTTATCAAAAGTTTTCAAATAAAATACTTTTGTGTTTTCTTGTAGGTTCTTGAGTACAAGTACATCTGGTTTAGCAAATGGGGCAATTATAGACAGGGTGTGTTTCAGCCATACCTATTAGCCTGTCAGATTCCAAAGAGTCACCATGGTAAAGTTCCAAAGTCAGTAAGCGTGGTGGAAAAGCCTTGCTATGCAGCCAACAACAATGTCCGAGTCCAGTTCGATAAGCCACCTGAAAAGAAGGGATTCGCGGTGTGCGTAAAAGGACTTGATTTCCTCCACGAAGACCTCTCCGTTCGCCTTGTAGAGTGGATAGAGTTGTTAGGTATACTGGGGGCAGACAAAATCTTTTTTTATGAATTAGCCGTTCATCCCAACATCACTAAAGTCTTGAAATACTATCAAAGCACTGGTCAAGTTGATGTGACTCCTTTAACCTTACCCGGTGGCCAACCAAACGATCCTCGCATTCGCCATATTTACTTAGGGAAAAAGGTGAATCACAAAAGACAAAATGAAGTGATTCCTTACAATGACTGTCTGTACAGGAACCTTTACACTTACGAGTACATAGCTTTGCTAGACATTGATGAGGTGATAATGCCAATGAAAGTAGCGTCTTGGAAGGAACTTATGGTTTTAGTGGACCAAAAATCCCGTCAATCTAAAAACGACTCTAGGGCTTCATACAACTTCCGTAACATATACTTTCTAGATGATATGATGCATGGACACACTTGGTTTCCTGGTATTCCTAAATATTTGCATATGCTCCAGCATGTGTACAGATCTCGTAATTACACAAAACCTGGACAGTACGTCAAGTGCTTTCACAATCCAGAAAGGGTGATTACTCTTCATAACCACTTCCCGTTGGCTTGTCTCAATGGAAGTTGCACTTCCTACCCAGTGGGGACGGACCTCGCACAGTTGCAGCACTACAGAGCAGACTGTGTCCGGGCTTTGAAAAATTGTGACAAGGAATATCGACGAAATTCCATTCTTGACACGACCATCTGGAGATACAAAGATGCTCTGATTGAGAGAGCTGGTAGGGTGCTACGAACCTTGGGTTTTATTCCCTCCGCTCCTCCCACCAGCACATATAGCGCGGTCTATGGTGACTCGTCAAGTTTCATGTCCTTAAAAAAGAGATGACATCTTTGTCCCCTCCAAACAACCCCATTTTATTTTTAACTGTTTTTTTATCATTCAACGTATATTTAAGAAACCGTCTATTTTCAAAATGCAAGTAGATTCCATATTTATATGAAAAAAGTAATTAAACCTTTAATGGAGTTACTTAGGATTAAACAATTTGCAACTTTAAGTCGATTGTTGATGTTTATTACGAAACCCCATACATATTCCACTACTTACAAGTTACATCCTAAAACTCAACCCGGATGTGGTTGAGAACTCATATTTTTTATTTAAATGCCGTCATTTCTCCAACTCCATATTATTTTAAGTTACATACATACAATACAAAATATATCTTCTTTATGCCATTTTTTTAGGAAAGTCATTATAATGGTAAAGTTAGAATTAAAAATTTTATGAGTCATAAAACATTTCTTTTACTTCCAATACATGCGGAATTACACTCTTGCTTCAACAGTCTGTTCTCTCGTCTTTATGGAAGTATAAAGTGCGCTATGTTACTACCTGCTTTGACCAAGTTTATTGAGTGAATGCGAATAACCCGATAGAATTTTAGACTAAAAAAATAAACATTGTTAGAAATCACGCTTTCACAAATTCTTTCCTGAGTTTAAAACACGTACCATGCAATTAACTAGGAGAAACATTGAAGCTTGGATAAACTCTTTAATTTTGTTGCTGTGATATGCTCAGCTCGAATGAAAGCCGTGTATGATGTGCTCAACATTTAGGTACCAAAATAAATTGATCAATGTGTCATGCTTTAAGGGTAAGAATTAGGATAGAAAGAACTGACTATAATTACCACAATCTCATCAGCACCCAAAATTTGAAAACCTATTATATAAAAACCTCCAAAGTAATTTCCAATTATGACAATCTATCGTACCTTAACATCCAATGTTTTTCCTATTGCAATTTTGTATCTGCAGCATATTTTAACCAAAACAATTTAAAAGATACACTATGCACTTTTTTATAAACCAGCTTGAGCATTTATAGTTTTCCACTTTAAAAATAAAATGAAGAAACAAGATAATTGTTTTGATAAGGTACTTTTTTTAGTTTATTTCGTTTTGTGGTAGTAGTTGATGATGGTCATGATTACGGAAATATGTGATATTTAGTCATTTTTATTAGTTACTTCTTAGTTTTCCTCTCAAAATTTAAGAAGTTTAGAGTGGCGTTGGTAACTTTATTTATTTTGTCGTTACTTTTGTAAACAAACAGACTCGAAATCCTATTGTGGTGAAGCTGATGAGTAACTAAAAGTAATTAATGTAAAAGCAACGTAGTAAATATTATAGAAGCGATAGGTTAAGTTTAATGTGTAAGTTGATTTTTTTCCCAAAAGTTCTGACTGTTTTTTTCGGTAGCTTTAAGTCTAAATACTTTAATGTTTAATTAAGTCATTTGCAAAGAAACCAACGGAAGAAAATTACTGTTCTAAGGTTTACGCAATTTTTGACCGGGTCATGAACGTAAAATGCCTCGTATAATTAATAGATTATAATTATTTTGTAAGATTATAAACTGTTTTTGCGTATCCTTCATAAAACATCATTAACATGGCGTTTTAGGATACTTTTCTGTCATGAGAACAAAAAACGAGTATTATGATTTCCACAACGTTGACAATGCACGGAAATATAAATGGTTATTTCTCATGTGAAGATAGACTTTTGGTGTGAATTTTTTTATTTCGATATTTATTAATTTGTTTTTGAATAAAGAATTTTTAAATGCAAATAATTTAATTAACAGTCTTGCTTATTATGACATAAATCATATAAAGAACACGCATATCATTTCTCCAGTCCTCTTTTTAGGTTTTCAGGAGCAATCTGGACGTAGAAAACATTAATATGAATTCCAGAAGCTTTGTGTCAGGCTTAAATGAAGCTTAAGCTCAATTCTAATCATCATGTTCCTTTATGCCATGTCTATAAAAGTGAACAATGCGTCGATGAGTCACACCAAACCCTACTTCACTCTACATGAATGCATTAAAATGCTTATAACATTTTGGAGAAGTTACATATTAGTCCATACATAGTTCGAATATTATGGTATAAAATGAGTACATTATTCTCAGTTTCTCAAACAGGTAAAAAATGTATGTTTGCTGTTCAGGCGCTAGAAAATATATGCAGGTGTATGTCACAGTATTCAATGTGTTTTTCACCTTACACAACAAGAATGCACCTGGACAAGGGAAATTTGGGAAATAACTTTGCATGAAGAAATGAACGAAAGCAAGAGGGTAACAGCCACAATCACAATGTAATATAGTGATGCGATAGCGGCACGGAGAGGAGCAGAAAACGGACGTGAGAATCAAGCCACTAATAAAAAACAGGTTCAAAAGCGTCAAGTCCAACAATGTTACCGTGTGTCCATGCATTCATTATTGCATTGCATTATTGAAACGAACGGATACTTGGCTAACACCCTTTTTTATCGTTATTTTTTTGTTGATTTTCATTGCGGTTATTAAGTTTAAGCTTTTTCAATTTACGTTGTATATGATTTAAGGTTTTATTTGAACTTTTTAATATTTGATTTGTTTTAGATTTATTAAATAAGGAAAATCTAGAGATGCCATTGCCATGTCGGTTTTAAGTGATTTCGAAGATTGGAGAGAAAATCCAGAGTTTCAAGAAACTGGTCCAGCATTTGACGATTACACCGAGTTCTACGTGATTATTTCAATCTGCACTATATTTGGTCTCGGGATCATCTTTTTGAATTTTGTGTTTTGCTGTTGCTCTCCGTACAAGGAATATTGGAGAGATCCAAATAGTGGAAATCGGTAAGAGGTTACATTTTATTGCATATGTTCAACTTAAATGTATGCATACGTAGCTGAAAGCGTACTTTATTTTCTCCAGGATAATATTTCCCGTGTTCATACACTCTCCGCACAATCAACCTCCTTTGACTCTGCAACCCGAGCTTTCACAAATTGTTCTGATTGACGAAACAAAATAAACCATGTTTTTTCCATTGTGGCCCCCCGTGGCTATCCTTGTTCTCTTGATAATCCTGCTCATCATGGTGATTCTCATTTACGGAGATAAAATATGTGCCAGAGTTAAAACCCAAACGGATAAAATCGCCGTAAGGGCTAGACCTAGTTTAGAGCCTATGATGAGAATGGGTAGTAGTGGGAGGTCAAGGTATCAGGCCCCGGCACCCTCGCATCTTCAACAACCTTCGCAACAGCAACTCCCGCAACACTTTCAACATGAAGAGATTCAGTACGAAGAGAGGTACTCTCCTCCTAGACAACCTTATCAGCAACGCTATGATGCTCCAATAGAACTTCAGAAACAGAGTACTACCTATGGCCACAGAGAAATTGAAGTTTGACAGATGTCATTCTTCATCCTTGAATTTTTTTTAAAGAAATAATTATTATTAAAATTTTTATACCTATTATTTTCACATTGAGTATTCCTTTAAGATTTTTATTATCCATCTAATCTCAAAAATCAGCTTTATAATTCCCGGTTTTTTTAAATCCCTTGTCTAGATTTCAGAATAAATTTTTGAATCCCATGTCCATGCAACGATGATTTGTAATACAATTTACCATATGAATTTTCTTAGGAATTAAGATAGCTCTCTAAAAACAAGACAACGCACAATAACTTTTCTACCAGTTTCTCTCAATTTTTACCAGTTTTATTAATAACATTTTTTTTCACAGAGTATGTAGAACGTGTTGACACCGTCAGACGGTGGAGTTTGTTGGCTTTGGCATTTATTTAATTTAACAGAAAAAGTGTTTCCTAAAAGTAAGCAATAAATTAGGATTGTAAGTTATCAATATATTTACATAAGTACTAAACAAATTTGTAATATTTTTTACCTGCTTAATCGTATAACATTTTCATTCTATTCGGTATGATTGAGTTTTGATAAAAATGGAATTCGGGTTCCTTGCTTGAAAGTTAAAAGTAATTAAATATTTATCATTTTTTACGAATGCATCGTAACGATGACAATAAATAACTATACAATATTGAATAAATACGTACACATTAAAAACTATAGCATTGATTTTGACTATGCAAAATGAACTAAATGCACCTAAAACAACCTGAAATTGACTAAATTATGGATCACTAAAAATGTAATCTTAGGAAATGAACAAATGATTTTAAAAGATTGGGAGTTTGAGATATAACCTTTTTGTTTAACTGGAGACAAAAAAAACTAGATTATTATCCTAAGTGATACCCTAGATTGAATAATAATGATAGATACAAATATGATGAGCAGTGGTGCAGCTGTTATGAGAGAAATTAAGATCGAGAAAATGTTCTAAATGGATGATAATTGGAAAAAACGTTGCGGTGCATTGTTTTGGTCTGACTGAACAGGTCCTTGAAGATATCAATATTAGGTAGTGTGAGCATCACGAGTTGAAAAAGTAGAAGCTCCAGTAGACAGTGTTAAAAAGGAGGAAAGAAAGAGGGAAAACAATTCTAGAGAACCTATCGATAATAGTCACGTCCTTCTTAATATTGGGCAGTTTCTCTTCGAATGCTTTAGCATGCTTCCGAAAGCTCTGGACAACCCTCTGTTGTCTCTGCTTCAAAGTGAGTTTCGGTTTGACAGGGAAGCTTGCTGGATAGTACCTCGCTGCCGGCGGAACCATTGTCAAGTGGGAAGGGTGCTGAACACCTGAAAGGCCTGAAAAACTTGTACTTCTTACTATACGCGGCACTGGCAAATTAAGTGCAGACGAA
Source organism: Lepidocyrtinus dapeste (assembly GCA_036850885.1). NCBI lineage: Eukaryota > Metazoa > Arthropoda > Collembola > Entomobryomorpha > Entomobryidae > Lepidocyrtinus > Lepidocyrtinus dapeste. The sequence continues at coordinate 3,906 of JAANSQ010000726.1, read as the reverse complement.
GAGCTTTCTGCTGTCGCAGAAGCAATTGCAGTACTCGTGGTGGGTACTTCAATAGAGCTCAGTGCTGGTATCGCACTCAATTTCAGAATGTCCTGTGCTAGCTCCCTAGAGACTCTCTTATCCTTTGAAGGTATCGGTGGAGCTCCACCGCTACTACTGCCCGCCCGGGGAAGTGTGGATGTTGGAGAGATTGGAGGAGATGATCCAATTAGCTTTTCTTCTGGAACCATCAAACCTGATCTCCTGACGTTACCCATGGCAGGGCCTGGAGGAAGTGTTGTGGTGAGAGCTGGAACAATCTTTTCTTTTTCTACGGTTATAGCAGGGGGTGAGCTAAGGGCCATCTCTTGCGCAGGTTCACTTTTCTTTTTTGATACTCGAAATATAGATTTTGCCTGATCGGATATCTTCTGTTTTGCTGGACCGCCAGCGGCACCGCTAGATGTGGAGGGTTCTACCGAATTGGAGGAAACTTTGGAGGGTCGCTTCTCTTTGTCTTTCTTCTTCTTAATTTTAGGAGGACGTGGAGGAGCTTTCGCAGCCCAGAACATATAGTTGACTGCAGCGTACTCAAGAAGAGCAGCAAAAACAAAAACGAAGCACATCACAAGGTAAATGTCTATGGCTTTTACGTATGAGATTCGTGGAAGTGAAGAGCGAACTCCCGTGCTGATGGTCGTCATAGTGAGTACAGTTGTAATACCTTTGAGAGTTTCAATGTTTTAAATGAGCGATATTAAAACTCAAAGCTGAACATTTCTCCCTAGAAAATTTGTACTTACCCAATGCGACCCTAGCAGGTGGAGATTCATGATTGATCCAGAACGAGACCCAACTCAACATAACAATTAAAATGGATGGCAAGTATGTTTGGAATATAAAAAAGCCCACATTTCTCTTCAGTTCGAATGACAATGAAAGTCTTTGGTAAACACCAGTAGCCAACGACTCTATGCGATCGTTTGTCTCGTAGCCAACAATCCGGAATTGCTGGATTTTTACATCCTCCACACCCATAACTCCGGGATGCTTCCAGTACATTACCACGTCTGCTACCGTGTAGCCATCTGTTACATAAAAATACGCTATAATAAATAAATAATTTCTCCAAATTTTAGAGAAAGTGTCAAAGGTTTTCATACAGCTTTCGATTTCCACGGTACAATTTTGACTATCCAGTGGGTAGTAATGGAGATCCATTTGACATGAAAGTGTAGTCGTAAATCGCATTCCGTATGTGATACTCCCATCACCTGCCAACCGTACCATTTTATTCTTTTCTGTTACGTCATGCAGAAAACTGCGAAATATATGAAAAATATCTAGATAATAAGTCGTTACTCCCATTAACACATTTCCTACTTTTTGAAAGGTTCATGGGAAATATGCGTATGCTTCAGTTACAACCACGTCAAACTTTTTTTTAGGTTCCCAAAAATAGAACTTGGAATTAACCTGTTTTTGTCATTTGCGAAGAATGTATCTGGAACCCAAATTTTCTCTGCAAAGTCTCCTGCCAATGTGAGCTGATCATCTCGGGTGCTAAATGCCAACCGTTCGTCTTTCCAATACTGATTAAGGTACATGGTTATCGTATAGTCCTGAAATGAGTTGAAAAAGAAATGAAAAATATTTCCAAACAGAAATTTCTGTTCCGAATGAGCACCACCATCACCCCATCATTTTGATTTATTGCCCAAATGGAATGAGAAATAAGCGGGCTTAGGTTTACATATGTTTAAAGTTCTTTTCCCATTTACCATATTCACTTCCGAAATGGAGTCGAAACTTGCTATGGTAAGCTCCATGCCAATGTACAGAGGATCCCCTGAAAATGATATTTTAAAAACATAATGATAAATGAACCAATTTACTCCACGATCAACTAATACTTTTCGATTAATTAACAATCCTTCAACGAAATAATTCAAATAATTTTTCAACTTTTCATAACATCAGTTTGCGATAATGAGTTAATAAATATGTTTTCAAAAGGTTAGTTTACCTCCAAAATTAGGACGCAGACGAATATCATAATTTTTTAGGATATTTGAAACTGTTTGGGTCACATTGTCAGGTCGATCCACAGCATCCCACATGTTATCCACTGTCATACTACGATTTAAAAAAAACAACGTCATTTTAACTAAATAATACTGCATTCTCCCCATAATGTCGAACACTAGCTATAAATTTAACATAATAAATAAGTCAAGCCTTTAAAGTCTTAGCATAAATATTTAACTTATTTTACAATATGTGCGAGTCTTTTTTGTGAAAATAATGTTTTATTCGAAGAAATGAAAATATTTTGGAAGATTCCGTGCGTGGGTGTTAATAATACTTTTTTTTTATTTTCTAACAGTATCAAATAGCTTTGCTTGTTTGTCTCAACATAGTTATTTGTCAGATATTTACATACATACTTGGTTGTACACATGTACCACTTCTGGTGAAAATTGAAATGATTTTTTTATTCTAAATGATACTCCTGTACGATCTTTTCATCGCAAAATTGTCGCATGCTTTATTTTGTTTGTACATTAATAAGTAAACGTATATATTTTAAAAAGAACTTTTATGTGTCCTCTTTTTAAATCATGTTAACTCGTGGAAGCCCTACGAGCCATTATGAACCACGAGCCGGAGTGATATAAAGAAAAGATGGAAACGACAGACGAGGAATAAAATGTTTCATTTTCGGTTCTTTTAAAAATGACATACGACACGCACAAGAAGAGTTGCACCACACAAAACACCCCCACAACTACACACATACGTATATCCTCAGAAACATGCCGGCATTCAAACGAAGTGTGTATTTCACTTTGGTCCGATTTCTAAAAGAATGTTTTCTCGTGAGGATTTCGAACCGATATTCTACAATGGTTTGAATGAACACTGTGTAATTTCAAGTTGTCGAGCGGCGCACATGTGGGGATTTTTTGTTCTTGACAAATAAAGTACTTATAGTTTCAGAAGGGAAGATGAGTCTGCGTAACGGAAAAAACTTAATAGTATATCTCATGTAAAACACTGAGAGAGCAGTGGGAAATGGAGAGAACATTTTGTGCCATTTTATTAACATAGGCTTGATAATTGTGACACTTTTATCTCCCCGAAGAGATGTGTCAAGCGATGTAGCATGGCAAGCCAAAAACGTCTGAATCAAAAAAGGCATTAATGCGAAACTGTGCAAAACTCGTGGGAACTAATATCTAAATCTAAAAGGGAATCTTTCTTGCAGTGAATTAAATGGCTTAATTTAATAAATATTTTGTGAAAAAGGCAATTAATACTTTATGAGCTAACTATTAGATGATTGCAAAAGTATTTCAAAAATCCATCAAGTGAATCTTAACAAAAAACCATTTAACTTCAAAATACTACCCATACTGTGTTTATGTATTTACTTCAAGACATTCATTTATACAGTAGAAGAGTTTGGGTACGCCAATTTTGTGAAGTTTAAGACGATATATTCAATTAAGTCCACAATTTAGACAAAATCAGAGATTCTTTTTGACAATGTTATTAACAACGTTAGCATTGAATAGCGTAATGAAGCAGAGGGTCAGGAACCCTGACAGTAATTTTAAAATATAAGACTTTCCTTCTCTGTTTGAAACGTTAAAGCACAAAGACGTTGAGCTAACATCGCCTAAAGTTTAACGAACGTCTTGTAATTTTAGAAACTCGTTTTTCCAAAACGCTTTCAACCAATCATTAAGCCAAACTTAACGTCGCAATCTCGTAAAGGAAATCTGAACAAAATCTTAAATAGAACATAATATGAATGCATTTCGACAGAGATGCAACAAGTAGCCAATAACGTACTTATTTAAAAAAAAAAAATATTAGCGTGACAACATTTTGAAGCGTTAATGTTCAATGGCTTGTCGTAAC
>JAANSQ010000725.1:0-19680 GCA_036850885.1 Lepidocyrtinus dapeste | reverse complement strand
TTTTGCCTCATAAATACATACATATTTTGGAAAAATAAATACATATAAATCCGGACCTTAATCATAATATGCCACGCCACACATTCATATAATGATTGTACAATATGCATCCAAAATCTCTTATCATCATCTTTGGGGCTTAGATATTACGCATAATTTTACCATTACGCTAACAGATAACAATATGGCTTTAGCCAACAGTACTAAATCAAAACTGTAAAGTCAAACTTGTTTTTTAACAATTGACCATCCTCGAGTCTAATTTGAATAACTGTGTACACTATTCACATCCTTTTATTTATGTATTCACTGGAGGAAAACACACTTTGCTAGATAATTACCAATTGATGAACCTTTTCAAGTTTTTAAAGTTTTCAAGGGCTGAGGAAAAGTTGGGGCAATGTAAAACACAATATTTTTTTTATATCTTAGATTTCATCTGGGATGTGGTATTATGAAAGGCTCTGTGAAGCGTAGCGTATGCGTGACAAGGAAGATGGGTAGAAAAACCAATATTTTTATTTTGTATTTCCCAACTTTACCATATCCTCTAAGCTTATTATCTCGGAATGAGAATGTGTATTTTTTTAAAAGAAACAAAGCCTTATTAACCATTTACCTTTTGTTACATCGTATATCTTCCGTTTTTTCCATTTATAAATGACGTTTCGAAAAATATGTAGGGTTTGCAGTTATCCCATGAATATTTATAACATTTACTGATTTACTCCATGCTCATGCCTGTCATCAAGTGAAACAGTAAAAATGCCTTCTTACTACTACCACCAGCATTATATACTCACTCCATTTTAAAAAATTGAATAGAGTCCAACTCCAATTCCACTCCAACTTCAAATAAACTCAAATAAAATGCAAACAATGTGTAAAGCGTGTTTGTATTTGTTATGCATGCGGTATATTTCTAGCGTGTCGTGTGACTTCTGTAAAGTTATCATTCCTTTCCCTCATTTAAATTCATTGAGCATTGATTTGAAAAAAAAAACTTGTTACTCTTATTCTTTGGATGTTTTTAATAGTTTAGATTATTTATTTACTTTACGTTGCATTCGTTAGGCCAAGTGTACCACAAGATGACTTTTCACTTTTCTAAAATGCAAATGCACTCTAAAATTATGTTTGATTATTGATTATTATGCATTGGCAATTTCGAATAGGAATTTCTTTTACAAATCATCATGGTTGTTGGGTTCACAACAAAAAATTAAAATCAATTATAGCTTTTTCAATTTAATTTTACAACTAGGCTATATTGATTTTTGAAGGAAGAGGAGTGAAAGCAGTGGGACGAACTAGGCCTGTTTGTTTTATTCAAATGGCTCAAAAGTTCAAAATATGGACATGTGTTACATAGGCAGCTTATCATCATTAAAATGTATAGGGATTACAATTCACCAAGTTGATGAGGATGATTTAACAAAGTGGCCCATTTGCAACTTTCATAATCGGATAGTTATTCTAGATGGTTTGGAAAATCGGATGTTCTTTCCAAGATGATGCATCCAATTTGAAAAAAAGTAGTACAAAGACAAGAATATAAAGTTTGGAAGAATATGTTGTTGAAAACTAATCTGTCAGCGTGGTAAAGAGTAAAGACTAGGCTCTTTAGTTAGAGTCAGAGTACACTTTACACTGAAGCTTCATAACTTGAACATTTTTATACTTCTTCCTCCAATGATATAATTTACGAGTATTTGTTATCATTTTTCTTGCATCGCATTGCTCTCCCATAAAAAATGGGGATTGGATTGGGGATGTGAATATGATATACGAAAGTGAAGCAAAGAATCCATACTAACAGGTACGGGTACAACTGAACCATTTCAAGAGGAAAAAAATTAATGATAACTTTTCTTCATAAACTTAGAAAAAATATGACGCTTATGTAGTTCTCTCTTGCGCAATGATTTTCTCAGTTTGAAGGTACACAATGCAATCACAATATGGTATATTATTCACATCCTCCATAAAAAAGGTTCATAATTTTCAAGAAAATATTAGAAAATAACGAGAGCCAAAGCCAAGTATTCTAATAATCGATAAAAATATATGGAAACAAGTAAATTGACATCGTTCAAAACTTCAAGACAATAACCTCGTTGAATTTTTCTAATAGGGTTCTGTGTAGCTTACTCCACTTATGCAGATTAGAATCGAAACATTTTTAAATTTCCATGGGGAAAAACGAAACAATGATAATTACAAAGGAAATTTTATTTTAGCATCATGGCAACTTTAAAACGTAAACTGGAAGAGTCACTCTAGTTATCTTTAGTGATGACAGCAAAATGGAGTTTTCTTAAGGTAAAATGTTCTTGGGGAGCAAGGGCATCATAAACATTTCAAATCACATAGTTTATGAATTGCTTCGGCTGAATATGAATTGCTTGAGCTGCCAGGTTGAATGGATGTGAACCTGTATTTGCTTTTTTCCCTATGATTGGATTACATTTCAGGGGAAAGCTTACACTCTGACTTAGTTCTCAAAGAAAGGGAGAGCAAAGGGTGCTGATTCAATATTTTTGAAATAAAAATGCAAACATGATTTGATATTTGATAATGATAAGTATTCCTAGCTCACACTCTAGAACTCTAGATTACAGATTGATCTATGGATATTAATCTGTTGAGCTAAACAAAGCTAAAGGAAAAGCAAAAGATAAACAATTTAATCTAGAACCCTAGTTTGTAGTTTGCTTCCTTGCTTTAACGACCAGTTCCCCTACAAAGCCGACCAAGATCAAGTTTGTCGTGTCGTAATAAAAGGTAGCTCACGCATTAATTTACCCCTTTTTTGTCATCTACGTCTCCCATTTCTCCGACATATAATCTCGGCAATCTCTGATCTTTTTACTCAAGTTCATATTTCTCCAGACGCGGCGATAACTGTGTCGTCGGTAGAAAACAGAAAAGTCATAACATGGACACGAATGCGTGCAATAATTTTAATTTCTCCTTTTTGGACTTTTAACTGGATACTAACTAACTTCTTTAGAGTGAATCTTCATCTGCATCATTTTTTAAGGTCACATTTTCCCAATTGAAATGTCAACCGCATTCTATACCTGTGTTCTGCATTGTTATCTTACTTTCCATCAGCTCTTATTTTTAGGTCAGGAAAGCAGTGACGACAAGGATGACATCAAAAGTTACAGTGCAACTGTCTCAATTGCTACAAAGTCTTGAAAGTCTTCAGACGGTAAAGCATATCGTTTTTTTTTTAAATGGGTTAACTTTTCCCACGTTTACGTTACAGACTAGTTTGTTGCTACGGAGAGTTATGAATTTTTATTTTTGAACAGACAACAGAAATATATTTTGGTGACATTTTGAAATAATAATTTTTTAAGAGATGGAACTACTCGGAGATTATTGAGACACTTTTGGTTTAAAAGGGTACGTACAAGGTAAGTACACGTTCCCAAAAGGCATTAAAACGAAACTAAAATTTAGCCTGGATTGCCCATTCCGTTGCAGAAACAGAAGCCAGTTGAAATAAAATCCACAAACCTCAAGCATCTCTTGTCTGTCCACCCTTTCCTTACAGTTTTTAAAATAGAAATTGCCTTTTAAAATGACCCTTTCTTTTCATTGCATTCCATCAATTCCTACCTCATCCAGATTTGGACATTTATCATTTGCAGAGGCAGACGACGGTGTGTGGAAAGCTATCATTTAGCTTTTTCATGCTCAATTTTCGAAATTAAACTGATCTCTACACAAATTTTCTACAGTCTACAATCCTTCTGTCTCTATCTTATGACTTCTCTTTTTTCGTTGAACAACTTTGATAAAAAAAGAGAGCAACACGGAATGTCTTTTGTTATCTGGGGCGATAGCGATAACATTAAGCCAAGAAAGAAAGGATATGGAAGCAGCGTTCACCCCATCTCATCCAACAGATTTTTTGGAATGTTACGCATGCATCAATCTTGAAAATTTCCTTTGAACCTTTAGATTTTGATGGTCATGTACCTGGACGTGGACAAGACTTGTACATTTATTCCCAAATCTGATGAATCTTTTGTCAACTTTCCAGAAAAAGTATTCAAAATCTTTAAGAACCAGGTCGATCCAGTGGGTCGATCTATGTAGAATTCTAGAAATCTAGAGTCTACCTGGATACCGTCGTCGGCCCTCGTTTTTCGTTTACAGTCTGTCAAGTTGGAAGAGTTTGATTGATCTGATTGCGCTGAATAATACGGTTCAGTTCCCCTTAGCATTTTTAAACGTTCGATTAATCAAATTATACTTACAGCCCTTTTCATCAATTCACTCCATTCCAACACTAAAAATGGTTCGAAATATATAAAAAAAATTATAACCAACCTGACCTCTTCTGAAGTTCTGATGTTCATGCTCGGGATGCTTAAAAAATGAAATACGATTTCCATTAAAATTACAATAAATGGTATTATTTATTGTCAATTAGGATGCATGGGAGAACCATGATGCACTTCTCCTCACGAACGTTTTTAGTTTAAACTGTCCATTTTTACAACCCATAACTTTAGCCTTTTATGGCATTTTTCTTCATCTCGCAAAAATGATTTTGTACGGTTTTGCTATCTTCTTGTGCCTATATGAACTTGTTATTGTTTTCTTAGGTTTGGGTGTAGAAAAGCAAAAGACAACAAGGAAAAATGCACCATAAAGGCACTTTTTTAATTGTTTATGTACACTTAAATCAAACTGAAAAAAACGAATGTTTTAGTATCATTCCCAGTTCGAAAAAAATTTACGAAGGAGGAAGAGTTGTAGCTCTACATGCACATTATTTATTTAGACTAGTGCAGTTTTCACAAGTTTCACAGTTTATGGACATGGACAGTAGCAAAAAAACAAGTGGAAAAGGTAGGATATAAAATACACAGAGAGAAAAAATCCGGTTTCACAGAGAAAATCCTTTATCAGCACAATAACCCTCAGGGTATGTTTTAATTAGCTCTTTTTTCAGTTATTTAAGCTTAGATACAAAAACTCCCATTGAAAATGCGTTTACTTGCGTTTCTTTCTTTGCAGAGATTTTTGGCCGTGAAAAAAACATTGGAAGGACGTAGATGCATTTACAATCTACGCATTTGAGAAAAGAGCGGGAATTTGAAAATTTGAAATCCGGCTTTAGACAAAGATAATAGACAGAAAATATTGATTTGACTTTGACTCTTTGAAGCTCAACCGACTGGAAAGGAATTTGAGTTGGCGCAAAAATTCAAATTCGAAAAAAATTTCTCCCATTTTGTATCGAAATTAAAACGGCAGCAGAAGCATTTTCTTATCGCCATAAAAGCTCTATAACAAGCAAGTAAACAATAAAAAAGGAAAAAAATTGGAGATGAAACAAGGTGAGCAAAAGCAATAAAGCCTTGTCTTCAGCAATAAAAGTCACATTGAAAAGGTAAACCATTTTTTATATCACATAAACTTACTCTATATGTTACTACCGCTTTGAGTCATGAGGATAACTTCAGATTCAGTTCAGATCAAGTTAATAAAGAGGCAAAAGGTAAACTTTGTGATGAGTTTCAGTATCGAGGAGAGTTAAAAAATGGGATTTTTATTTCCAGAATATAATAAAGCTACTAGGATTCTCACTCTATTTTGGAGGAAAAGGAGTGAAATATAGAAGCATATTGTAAAATGCTACACTATTCACTATAAATGGAATGAGTACTTGATCCAACTCCTCCTCAAGCTTTATATATACCTTTTACCAAGGCTCAAAGGATGGTTTTGTTTCAGTAGTTAACGCAATTTACGAAAAAGATAGATTTCCCGATAGGAAAAGCGTAGGAAACAGAGTGATTTTTACGGCGAAGAGGCTGATACGAAACGACGATGATATGATCCTTGTTTTCTATGTCACTTGCTCTTGTTTTGAAATACTCTGATGGCCTTTTTGTCCCTCTAAAATATTTATCCCTAGTTTGGGGGCATGTTCATAAAGAAAAATACACATTTTGTTGCTAAACCCTCCATCCTATTTTTCTAGAAGAAGAAGCCTCATTTATGAATGGCAACTGAAAAGAAGCCAAGGAAGAAGATTCATTATACGTTTCAAAAGAAAATTTACACTTTTTTCAGAGAATGATCAACGCAGCACAAGAAGAGAAGGATGGGTTGCTGGAAGATGAATGAATGGATCAAGTTCATGAGTTGTTGGTTTAGTGTGTATCTGTACTTGTCCTCAAGAGAAAAAAACTTGTTAACTTTTTTAACTTCTCGTTTTCCTCATGATTGATTGATCAGTGAGCCACTTTCCTTTGACAAGGCTTGTTCTTCAGCCTACACATCCAGTTTTTTTTTTCTCTCGACCTTTTATTTTACGTGTGTCACCTGTGCTCTCTGTTCTATTATCCTTTTGCCTATTTTTTCACACGAGTTGAGTCAAACTTTTCTATTATTAGTTCCCTTTAGGATGATATGATATCCTATGAGGTTTGTCAACTGGAGTGTAGTATCGAGCCCCAAAGCATTTATCTTTATCTTGTCACATACCTGCTGTGAAATGGTTCTAATGTCATGTCAGGACACAGCGAGACTTTGGAAATACAAAATGAGCATTTTTTTGCCGGTGACGACGACCACTTTCCGTGAGATTGTTTTTTACTTGAGATTCGAACAAGATTTGTTTCCAAAGCTATTTGAAGATATTTCGTCATTTTACCACTAAAAAATGTGGCTAATATTTTGCTAACACTTGAAGTTGTCGAAATGCCACTGGAGCCCATTCAATGACCATCGTAAACAATTAGGAGAACAATGGAACCTCACCATACTCAAAAGTGACAATGGATTGAGGTGATGAAAGCATGCGTCATCTCACGACTCTTCGGCTTTGTTCCATTGTACACTGTTTACTTTCTTTAGCGGTTATAACCTATTCATTTGCATAATGGATGGTTACAGGGCTGTAATTGAATGGGGAGTTTTCCTCAGACCAAAGACGTATGGCTTTTGAAGAGTGAGGAATGAATGACAGCTAAAAAATTGCTGACCGTCAGCCAGCCGGGCTCCAAACAAATGATGTAACAAAAATTCTTCTCTTAGCTTTGACTAAATTGCGAGAAAAATATGTGCCGATGGTTATTGGCTGCTTCCTTATTGGCAAATGTAATATGTATTTGGATATAAATAAATATCCCCACTGAATCTATAAGTGACCCTAAGTTGAACTCAAACTTTTTATTTCTTTTCCGTCAGTTTTCATTTTTTAAGATTCATACCCTCCCAACAGGAGTCAAAGCTACTGGCTCCAATTCCAATTGCCCAGAACCGATAGATAAACTGGAGCTTATCATCCCAGTGGGATGCTCCATTACAAGCTGAAACATTGTATTTTATTGTTTCTCCTGATAACTGACAAGCGTTCGCTTTTCCTTTACTAATTCCCTCCTGATCCGAATTATATAATATTTTATACATTCAAAAGTATACCTACAGCTTAAATCGAAAGTTTTTGGTATCGTCATAATCACACTGTAAGATCTTTCACTTCCCCTCCGAAAAGTATAGCTTCAGATTTTCCACGTAAATTCACAGTAATGAATCCCCCCAAGACATATCAGTAGGATTTTTTTTATCAACGAAATAGGTACAATTGTGTTTTGTTTATCAGGCTTAACTCATCCTTACCTAAAAACCTGCAACATTTTTTTGGCATTTATAACTTACTCGAAATCATGTGGACTGACTGCCATCCTGCTGTTTTAGCCAAGTCAATGCAGTTCGTTTGTGCGTAAAAAAATCCAAACTTTTTAAAATTTTGTGAATATAAATGAATGGCTAGTATGAAACGATCGTGTCATAGCCACAGGGAAATAAATTATCAGTAGACCTAGACAAAGAGGTTTCCCATGTAATGCGAAAAAAAATCTTTCCTGATGAGCAGTTCCGGCTCACTGGCCAATACAGAATCTCATCTGGTTCATAAAACATCTTCTAATTTAATGATTTAAATTGCGTAGAATAAAAGTTAAATGATGTTGACGGCCGGCCTATGCTTGCCCCAGACTCATTCATTTTTTTGAGTGTTTTTTTTTGCAAAGTTCAAAAGGCTCCGGAGTGGACCTGTGCTCAGCATCAAAACCCATCAAAATCTAGAGTCTTCAGAGTCTCTAGAGTCGTCGGCTTCGTCAAGAAAAAGTTTAATTTTTTATTAGACCGAGTCTCCTAGTAAAAAGCCCCGTTTTTTTATCCTGATGAGATGATGAGTACTTTTCAGAGGAAATGGCTGACTTGAAAGATTGTCACATGCTGAGACGGCACCACATGCCACATACCCACAGCACCCCTTTATCTTAAGGCGTATGACTCCCTGCAGATTCTCACAATCACATTGAACGAAAAACATGTGTGTTTTTGGTGCTGGTGCTGTGTACTTTTCTACTTTAGATTGGACTTGATAGAATAAGACGGATAAGAAGGATAGATAATGATGGGAATGATGATTGGGGATGATAGGGTTATGGGCTACCTAGGCTCTGGAGCTCTTTCATTCTCTTTTACTGTTTTCCTGCCTAGGGGAGAAAGAACAGCATTGATGATGTGATGATATCGTAAAAAATTATATTTAAGGAGATGGCCCTAATAAAAAGGATAAAAAGCCAAGTAGATTTTTATACATTCCAGGGAGATTGTTTGTGCCATAAGCAAGAATGGATAAGTGGGTAGGATGTTGAAACGCTGGAAGTCGGATGAAAGTTGCGTTAAGCAAAACCTTTTTTTCACTTCACCCCGACAATTTTTATCAAGCATCTTAGTCTAATCTATATTGCTATGGTTTCCTTAAACTACGCTTTCCTTAGTTGGTCTAATGATGAAATCTTACTGATTGCGATTGTCACTGTGAGACGACAACAACCAACAACGCGACGCGGTTGGTGATGGGCGACACGCGCAACTTGCGCACGTAGATTTGGCCATCAAGTCATCTTGGAAAATATTTAACATGGGTTTTACAAAAGTCATTTTTATTTATACTGAATAGAGGACAAGCAGAAAAACCTGTAAAGAGTAGAAAAGTGATAAAATTGAAGAAAATAGTAAATTAGGCATTAGGCAACCTAGGCATTCAAAACTTCATAAAAAATTAATATCGCTTTTAGGAAATCCAAGGACTTGGAAAATTCATCAAACCTTAGATTTGCCTCGTTTGCTCTTATCAATTTGATTGAGAAATGATTAGGCACACGCGGATTTTCCCAGAATACCAAAAGCTTTCTTTTCAGTTGGCTTCGAAAAGAAACGTGTATGTTTGGTGAGGAAACATTTTAGTTCGACGTCGCAAAATGGTTTGTATAATGTGATGCTATTGTCAATAAGAGAGGTAGTTTTTAGTCTTCTGATCCCATACGATTAATATTGAGTCTCCAATAATACCCCCTCACAGATCAAATATTTGCATAATCCCCCACTATTCGAATAACACCCCACTCCCAAAATTGAGGGAAGGATGATTATGTCAGGCAGAATAAATATAGCTGCACTGTTATGGGTAGGTAGGTACAATCATAATTAGCTCCTGAATGATGTAATTATGTTACATAGCTGTAAAATTTATTAAATTGCCTTAAAATACAGTGTGGAATGTTTGTCTGGATACCCACCGTTTAGGTTTGTATCTAGTAAATTCAATACTTCCTCACTATTTGAATAATACCCCACTCCTAATAATTCCCCATTTGAAAGGTCCAACAATCAGTAATTCCCCAGGGGTACTAAAAGAGGATATGATATAAGGTTATCCATAATAAAATTTATGTACATATATCTACGAAATAATAAACGAGCATCGAACGAGACACAAAAAGCTCAGGCAAATCCTAGAACAAAATCAAACCTGTGAATTATTCATCGAAACTTACACTAATCGTGTCTGTAACCTTCATTGAAATTGACAAATTAGTCTATTTCCCTTCTGTCACAGCAGGGTACCTGACAAAGATAGAATAACTCAATTTTACAACGTTCCATTATTAAAAAGTTGATTAATTCTGGAAAATTCAGAAGTTAAATAAACAATTTATATTAGGAAAGAAGGATGACGATGAGTTTATCAAGTACAAGTGCCTCTATAAGAAACTTCCCATTACAACTTCCAACAGCGTGGAATGAACAAAGATTAATTGAATTGTAGAGTTTGTTTTTTTTTATAAATTAATTTGTTAAAACTTGGGAAGGAAACCTTGGTTGTAATTGTTTCTATATGAATATGACCGCATTCTTTCTTCCCCATCCATCATAATTTTTTTCCGTGAGATTTCATTCCCCGCATAAATCCTTGTCGTCACGTCTCGTGCGACGGAAAATGTTGGCAATGGCATAGTAGCCAGAAACTATATAGAGGGTTATCTACTCACCAGACCAAATCAAAAGTATTCTTAGAAAGTACATGCTCATTTAATGTGCTCCGAACAAACAACTCTTTGGTTCAAAACAAAGTGTTTTTTGTTTCGTTTTTTATTATTTCGTATGGATAAGGTCGTAAATTAGTAGTGTTGTACAGGGCATTTCTTAGCTTTTGTTAGACAAAACTCAGACTTTTGTTTTCGTTTATGAAAGAAAACGCTTCAAAACTTAAAATTATTTTCAGCTTTTGCCATTCTTTCAGAATGCGGAAGGACTTTACTTAATTACTCATCCAGGCGCTACTCTTAAATTACATATTTCAGAAAGATGTAGATAGCCTTGCAATTTTTAACAGATTTACATTTTATGACTCAGGTTCAGTCAAAAGATGTCTATTTGACTCTCAATACCTGTTTTACTTTCTTTTTTATGAAATCACGTAGCATAAACACAAACAGTAAATATGTTATCCATTTTGTGTAAATATCTTCTCAAATTATCTCATTTTACAAGAAAACAGTGTGTGTCTCCTTGTACCCTCTCCCTCTGGTTGCCTAGGAGTCCGAGGAGTCCTAGGACATCTGCGGGCCGACACAGAGGGAAGGCGGAGTTCTTCTGGAAAGGAAACTTTATCCGAGTGTAGATTACACATAAACGTCCTTTCGGGCTGGAGACTTTGAAAATTTGAAATGTGCTACGGTTTAAAGAAAACTTTAAAAGTCAAGACTCCGTAGCCCAACCCAATATTGACTCTTGGCATTTACTCTTAAACTCATATCGTTTGGAATATATAGGAGTGATCTTGTTCCATTAAAAATTCAAAATACTCAGAACTCGAGAAAGACACACGCGGTCACTCTCTCGCGGAGAAGTCACAGTAGTAAATAAACGGAAAACCGCATGCATTTAGAAATTTTGATATATTCCCTTGTTGATCTTTTCACCGTTTGCTTCATGCCTCATGCAAAATGAAGGATGAGCTCGGGTCGGTTGGTCGGTGAGTCGGTCTTGTTGAGAGGGAAACAGGTAGAGTCAAGAACTCTGTTCATATTTGTACAGATAATTTATGCATATTCATCCATGCCCCATCCATCCCCAGAGAAAAAATGGTCTAGAGTTCAAAAATGAATAGATCTTGAAAGAAACGATTGGAAACAATAGAGTCCATTCATTTTACCCTTATTTAGTCAGAACCAGGCATGTTCGCATGGCGCCGAAATCGATACGCTCGGAAAGAACAACAATGAAAGGAATATCTATTTTACTATTTTTGTATCATATCTTCTTCTTTCTCTTGTCACTATCTCCTTTTTCAGATTCAGGCTATTCAGAGCAGTATAAAAAACGCTATTATAAACAGCATACCGCGCATGGTTTTTTATTCAGCTATCTTTTAACTTTCAAAACTGATTTTGATAAGTGACCTGACTGATTGTGAGTTGATGTCGGCTTTCGGTATCAAATCAAGGAAATATAGGCTAAAGTGAATGATTCTTTGATCTAGATCAGAAAATATGGTTGTACATAGGGCAACTTGAGTCACCACTGCACAAGTGACAACTACATTGCATAGTTTAAGGGTGAACGGAAGCGAAAAAAGTGGTTTCGTACATAAGCTCACTTCTCCCTTCCAAATTAAATGTATACTTGACTCACAATCAGTATACTCGTTTGCTTAGTGCCTACACACCTGTGTGCATTATCACCTTTTGAAAGTATGTATCTTTTTAAAAAAAATTCTAATCACTCTCATCCCTACTCCTTTCCTCCTAAATGAAGTAATGCACTTTGAATACTTTGATGATAGGACGAAAAAAGCAACGTTTGCATCTCTGTCTTTAGGCATATCTTAAAAGGGCAAGTGATAAGATTACTATTTTTAAGGTACTTCTTAATGAAGAGCTGCTTCTTGATGACACCACTTGATTTGATGAGTGCTACCGCTACAACTTCTTTCATCTTCAAAGGCTATCATCACCTCTTCAAATGAGGAGAATCTGTTGCTCCTCTTTATTAATCCCTCTGGAGCCTACTAAATAATCTTTTAAGATTTTTACAGTGAAAAAAATCAATTTCCTATTATACTCCTCTCAAGCGTTGTGGTGTGGTGTGGTGCGGTGTGTTACTGCCAAAATAACAACAACACACGTACACATGTACATATCCTTGTGATTCCACTACTTTCAGAAAAAAACGTCTCGTACAAGAAAAAAGAAATTTTTTTCCTTAAGATGAATTCACCTATCAGAGCGAATCTCAGCCTAAAATCATTCCTCCTTCTGTGGTGGCAGCTCAACCTCCTCGAGAGTCATCCCATGCAAAAAAATATACGATATATTTTATCCCATGACATTGCCAATTCCAAATACTGTGAGACTCACATTCAGAGTGTGAGTCTCTCTCTGCTCTTCTGGTCTCTTTTGAGCAAAGCACATTGGACAATACAATACATAACAACCACTTGACTACTTTTACCTAAAGCCGCTTCAAAGAGTCCAAAACTACTAAGCTTAGCTCACCCCACCATGATTCACTCTGCAGCAGAAGCAGATGAGGCATTAGCATAAAATTGTATAATCTCTTGTTCACCTTTATACCTACAGCCTCATTAAGAGAACGAACTTAAATCTTAGATTCGCCATTCGCCTCAAATTCTCGACTTTTCGAGGAAATATAAATATTCTACTGGAAAATATACCCTAAGCACCGCTCTATTGGATTTCCGCAACAGTGAAAATGTAAAGTCTCTTTGAGTGCCGACATTTTCTTTACATTTTCTCCCGAAAGTTTCCCTGAAAATGAAAACCAACCCTGAGGGAAAAAATCAGTCCATACTCCCATACTCCATACAGCACAAAGCTCTATAGAGCTCTCTCTTGTGCATCCTTTTCCTTTCCAATGAGCCAGTAAAGTTCTCTCGCTGAACTGCCCGTTTTACATTGTCAGCATTTAGTCAATTCTCTACAGAGCGTTCTCATACAAAAGGGTTTTCTGGAAGGAACTGTACTCCGAGTCGACTCCCGACTTACAAACTTACAGTATAACACACAGCACACCAGACCAGAAACAGCTTGAGCTCCTTCACACATATTTTTTGGCCAGCCCACATCTTCTCCGTAAATCCCACCCCAAAGCATAGGCAATTGTACAGAATTCACAATCAAAGCTCGGCACGTTACATCAGTTTACATGTTGCATACCCCACCAACTCTAGAAAAA
The DNA here is from genome assembly GCA_036850885.1 of Lepidocyrtinus dapeste. Classification (NCBI taxonomy): domain Eukaryota; kingdom Metazoa; phylum Arthropoda; class Collembola; order Entomobryomorpha; family Entomobryidae; genus Lepidocyrtinus; species Lepidocyrtinus dapeste. The sequence continues at coordinate 6,093 of JAANSQ010000725.1, read as the reverse complement.
AAATTCCCACATGAAACTATTGAAACTTTACCCAAGAGAGAGACACAGGGTTTCTTTACTCTTCAAAAACAACAACTTATTTTACAATTCTTCCTTTTTTCTGAACATTCTTGAAGCGTGTCTCTCTCTCTGTGTTCGTATTGAAAAGTAGGTAGAGCCTAGTGACTCTAGTGACTCCACTGTTTAAACAAGTGCGACCGCCGCCACCAAAAAAAAAATAATGAGTATGACAAAACATCAACTCCACTTTTTATTTCGCATGTGTGCATCAAACTGAATTGTGTATCTTTATCTTTATTCTCCGCCTCACATGCGAAATACAATTTGAATTTATCTATTTGCGATTCTCAACACCGCCAGAGAGTCAGAAGTCAGAGAACCACAGAACACAAACACATGCCTTATTTTTTCAGAACATGTCTCTAGATAAGAAAGAGAATACATGCACATGATGATCACTTGCTTGATTGCGTTATCTGAGAAAAAAAACACGAGCAAAATAGAATGTATTGTATAACAATGTAAAGTAGGTATTGGATTTTTTAATGAAAAATGTATAAACTTAAGGAACTACTTTGCGTTTTCATACTTTTCCTCCACCGGACAATATACAGACCACCAGAGGATGATGATTTGCATGTGTAAACTTTAATTAAACAAAAGTAAAGCATGGGTTGATACTAGCACTGGTAGTTTGGAGATTGGAGGATGCAGTGAAATAATCTTAATGCAGCGTAGAACATGCGATGGGAAAATGTAACTTCTTTAGAGATCTATAGACCGACAAGACAAGAGACATCGAGACAAGACATAATCCTTCGTGGGGAAAGATTATACTGCATCCCCCGGATTCAACAGAAGATTTGTAGTCCATGAATAAGTTTATGGTTTTGACTTTGTACTAATCATGCATTTCCTTCCGGGAGGGAGTTGCGCCGCACACGGCGAAAAAATTAAGTGATTGTAGATTATAAGCAAAGGATAAAGGAGTATTGGAGCATCCGAAATAAAAATTGTATGTAATCTAGTATTAATCGCAGAATGTATCTAGCATATTACGTAAAATACTATACAATTACGGTACAGAGAAAAGAGTTTCGTGATTTTCATGAGAAAAGGGAAAATGTATGCCGCTTTGGACTTTTAGAGCATTGGAGCTTTGGATGGGAAAGGAGGACAACAAAGTTGGGAATCATGGAGGCTATGCCAAAAGTTCAAGTTCCCACAGAAAGATTCTAATCGAAATCCAGAAGATTGGCTGGAGAAGAACTGGAGTTGAATAAATTATGAAGGAATAACCCCATAAAATATAATTTATCATATCTGCCATTGAAATTAATATGTAGGTAAGATTTTCATTGCTTAAGCTTAGATTAGGATAATGTTCCACCTTGAAATGTTTTCATTGTTACGGAAGCATTGTCTTGAATTCTCTAGTAGAAGTTGGTTTTTGGTCTTGAAGTCACGTCACGCGCTTATCATTATCGTCTTGAAATGATTCTCATATCGGGGAACATTGATTACAGAGCAGGAGCTAAGTTTAGAGAACACCCTTAATAAACTCGTTCATTTACGAGTTTCAGGCATGGAAACACGTGTTAAAGCAATTAAAACGGAGGAGTTACAAGTTTCCACTAATTTTACTACTTTTGGTCGGTATTCATTGCTCACTGTTTACCACGTTCAGCTAATTTACTGGGTAATGATATTCTTAGACTACAGCAGAGGCACCCATATATCCAAATCTCACCCATTCATTCATTCCCTCACGAGTTAATGGGCAATTAGAGATTATTAATTTGGGGAAAATTATAAGGAATCTTCACATCCCTTTAAACAACATAACTTTTGTAAAAGATACTCATTACTCGGATGGCTTATCATTCTTAGTATTTTAGCCTAGATACGACCTCAAAACGATTCAAATTTTGGGAACTTGTACAATCTCACGAAACTGGAGACTGTAGCTGTTTTCACATTTTTCCAGTCTCATTTAGGTCAATGTAAAATACATTAAAACACTTAAAGGGTATTTATAAATAGGATGAGTTAAACTGTGGGAAAATCAGGTAGATTATGTTGATTGGCTCTTTTTTACCCAAAATATGTAAACATTTTAGAGGAAAAAGGGAAAAAAATAACGTAAACCTTTCTTGTGGCATCCGCCTGTCGGACTTTAGCGTCGACTTACGTTTTCATTGTTCTTTACTACATTCTACAATGTACCGGTTAAGGTGGTGCAGAATGTCGTATAATCAATAGGCTCACGTGACTCCCTAATCAACTCATATTGAACTTTCCTTGTGCAAAGTCATCCTGGTCCATTTCTGATCAAATAGTATAGCCATCTAATCAACAGTATTAAAATATCTCATCACATCAAATTATCTCTTCCAGATTAACAGTGTCCGTGCACTACCACCTAGACGATAAGCTTATATTTTACAGTACTCGGTAACCTCTGTTCTGGGGTACATGATTCATGATACAGAAAAAAATTACTCCGATAACAATTGACAAGCGTTTCATTTACAATGCCACACCATTTACAAGTCATCAAGATGCAGAGCGTCAAATGACTAATGTCTTGACCAAAGAGTCCAAAGAGTCATGTATGCTCTCACCTTATCTCCTCATGCTTTTTTTACTCTCGCCAAATTAAAAAATGCATTTTATTTGGGAGCTCAGGCTGAGAGAACAACCTGTAGAAAAAAATTTACATTTAAACATTACAAGAGCCAAACTTACAAAGAAAGAAAAGAAAACTCAAAATTCGCTTAATTTTTTACTACGCGAATATAGTGCAGGTATACGTAGAACAGCCTCATCATCACATTTAATACGTACCAAAATGAATAAAAAAGTTGAGCATTGAGCAGTACCATGAAATATTAACGTGCATCCCATCGCTCCTTACAGAACAGAGCTTATGGATCGCACTTGGTTTTTCCTTTTGGTGAACGAGATCATGTCGAGGGAATATATGTTGCTGCTAACTAAACTAACTGCTGCTGAGTACCGACTGATACTGTCGGATAATATATGTACATAGTGCAAGTGTTCAACTTCTCCTCTGCTCACTTGCTTGCCATCCTCTAAACGAGGCGTATATTAAAAAAAAAAGCTCCGCTGTCCTTAGACTCCGAGCCACATGGGACTTGGCTCCGGCTTAAAAAAGCTTTGAAGCTTCACACTTTTACACTTTTCTCGTTTCCTCCTGGAAAAATCAAGTGTAGTTAGTAGAGAGTGTACAGAGATTCGAATCTATTGGAAAACGTGTCGTAGAAAAAGGATTTGTTGAAAAGACGTGGAAAAGAGAAAGAAAAAGAGAGAGTGTACAAGTGCTTGAGAAATTTGCATAGCTTAAACCAAGAAAACACTTTTCTCGAGGGAGAAGCAGCTTCAAGTGGGTTCAAGTGAAAATTCATAAATTTTCTCGGATTTTAAGGATGTTCAAGAGGAGGAAAAAAGTTGACGTGGAATAAGATGGTTTTGAAAAGAGAGAAAGTATAGTTGCTTTCAAGGGTGTTAGATTTATGTAGTGACAACAATTAAGAACTACATGAATGTGACAATTGGATAGTTGTGAAGACATAGGGAACTTTTTTTTATCGATATTTGACGAAAACGAGACTTTTTAGGGTTTATTTTTAAGTACATTGTGACATGGTCAAGCGAATGAACAACTTTTTCCGGGAGAATGAGTACCATGACAAATTCAAGTAATTTGGAATAACTTTCTGAGTGTAAATTGTGAGTACGCGATACATTTATGAATTTGGAGCCGGAGTGCTACCCCGAGTACTCAAAAATGATAGTGGTGAAAGAGGAGCAAGGCTCCGGAGAATGGGTACGGAACGGTAGTAGTGATCCAGACGGAGTGTACGGAAGAGCTACAATGTTGAAGGAGGAAATGCCTCCGAATCTCCCTCCAGAGCATCCCCACCATAACATGTCTCACAATAATAACAATGGGGCTGGTCACAACCTCCATAATAATAACAATAGCCCTACTTTAGGTAATCATAATCACCAACCACACCACGCGTCAGCTAGTAGTATTGGAGTAGTGACAAGTTGTGCTCCAGGACATCATCACCACCACGCAGGTCACGGACCAAGTAACAATAGTAACAATTCAAATTGTGCTGGCGGTGGTGGGGGTAATGGTAATAGTGGCAGTGGGAACAATATTTGTTCCGGTTGTGGACATAAAATACTTGATAGATACTATGTTCTCGCAGTTGATAGGCAGTGGCATAACGAATGTCTCAAGTGTCACAGGTATAATTACCAAATTATTACTCAATTTACATTCCTATTAATATGATAAGATCACGAGGTCATCTGATAACCCCAAAATCTTACTCTTTCCAGCTGCCAGTCGGTTTTAAGTGGGCATTTAACTTGCTTCTTCCGTGAAGGAGTGATCCTCTGCAAAGAAGACTACTATAGGTAAACCACCAATTAAATCTTTTTTTTTTAGATTCTATTACCTTCATTTCCCTCCTGGTTTATTGGTTTTCCCTCCTGCTATAATTCATAGCAAATTCATTTCCAGCCAAGTGCAAAAAAAAGACTTTCATTCTTCATTTTATTACCACGCGGCCAACCAAATGCTAGCGTGTAATGCAACGCGTCTGAAAGACCGACCGACGGAAGTATTTAGTGGTTAACCGTCCAATCATCCCATCAAGTAAAAAATACTCTCACGGTCCTTGTCTCATATGAGTCTCTTGACAAGACACGAAGCATACATTTAGCTCCAACTTGCCAAAAAAAATGAGAATGTTTGAACAATTATTCGTTTCGTCGAATCCTTATCACTTTTTCACATGTTTTCCTCCTCTCATTCCAAAAACTACAAACCATCCTGATCCTGTTAAGTCTTAAGAAGTATTATGGCATTTTTATGATATTAAGTAGAACCATTTCTTAATAACGCTTAATGTTTTCATTCGTCTTCATCATTTGCACATAGTGTCACACATGATCTGCTCTAGGCTTTCAATGACTAAGAAAATGAGATGGCAATGGGATTCTTCTGATATGATATCCTGATATGATGTGCATATGACGTCCAAATGATGTATCTTAGCCATAGGCACCTTCTTTTTAGCTCATATCGCAAAACAGAAAACACTCATGTTTCTCTCTTGTAAATGTATAAGTACATGGTATTGAATGGAGATAAGCCATTTATGCAGATTACTATCAGGGGATGAGGATAATACGTAGATAATGATCGCTTTTTTGAGTGAAACATCAATAAAAAATGAAATTAAGTACAATGAAATAGCTTACGCGAGCTGTTCTTCCAACACATGAACATTATGTAAGGGACATCAAACATTTTTTTCAATGTGAGCAACTTCCAAAAAAACGTAGAATTGGTAGAATTCATGTTGCCCCAAGTGCACTGTAAGTATGGTTTTTCAATGAAACGTGTTTCGTGTAGGGTAAAAAACAAGGGTCTTGAGTCTTTGCTCATTTCAATGACGTTGGACGTGGTGCGCTATGCTTCTCTTTGAGAACATGTCACGTTTTCTAGATTTTTTAGATTTTTGCTTTGATTTCCATACCCAGTTTGAACTACTGGATTGAATTTTATATTTTAAGAGTCTTTCGAGCTACTTGAATTTAACAAATGAGAACGGAAAGGAGTGATAAATGAAATGTAGAGAAACCAGCTAAAAATCAGCAGGTATTCTACACTCTAAGCTTTGATGAGATTCTTGAGATGTAACAATGCAAAAAAAAAAATTATCTCACTCTCTCACATTCACATGTTCGAACAGTTCGAATAAACTGCAGGTGACTGTAAAGTTATGTTATTATGACGCACACTGTATATCTCTCTGAAGTTTGTTTCTTATCACGCTTTTCTGATCCTCCGTGTGTCCGACAACGCTCTGAATATTTTCTCACAAGAACAAACCCCACTTAGATCTTTATGGCCATTTAGGGCTTAAACTTTTGTACCTTTTATGTATTTTGATTAGAGAAATTAATAAACTTTTTATATCAGGACTGTGTGAGATTTTATTACATAGCTGAGCATTGCGAAGATAGGTATTGAGATTGGTGAGTGCG